>APFE030963375.1:0-63006 GCA_000404065.3 Pinus taeda | reverse complement strand
ATATTTATACATGCCGAAGCATCCAATACCATGGACCGAAAACCATCGTGTCCAAAACCATGGACCGAAAAACCATAGTTAGGTTCGGCCAACCTAATACAGGGTCCAAAAAAAAATTTCTCGGGGCGCTGCCCCGAACCCCATAGAGGGGGGCTACCCGCCCCCCCTCTGACCCCCCCGCTGCGCAATCGGCCTCTAACCCCCCGGTTCACTACTTAGGTTAGTCGTGGAAAGAAAATAACACAACCCAACAAGCAAGGGATGATTATGAATGGATGAAGTTAGAAGGTAGTTTCCTACTATGAGATCCATTTATATTTCTAAAGCACCTTCTCTACATCAAACATTTATAATTTCCACAAAGTCATGTAAACAAGAAGAATTATAACAAGCTAGAAAAGAAGAATTTAATGAACTAGATGTCTACTTGATGCGTGAGGAAAATTGTTGAATAAAATTGAATCATGGATGAGATCTACTAAAAGACTGAAGATGTAAGAGATGGAAATTAAATCCTACGCTTGTAAAAATGACCAAACACTGGTTTAAGTACAATAAAATCTAAATCTTATGAGGAAATGGAAATCTATCTTTTTGGGGTTACTTAAGAGTCTTTTTCTCAAATCATGATCCCTGAGGGAAGAGGTGATGCCAAGACACCTACTGAAAACTTTTTGGTGCATCCTTTTATCTCTTCTAACATGCTTATGAGGTAAAGCACAAATGGAAGCAAACTAATAAACAACTAATCAAATCCACAATACTTGCAATAAAATACTTCTAGAGACTATTTAACCATGAATTTATGAAACTAAGCTAAGCATACATATACAAGAAGAGGAGCCTTTTCTGCTAGGGTTGGGCCCTAACCTAAGAGATTCAATCCTCTGAGTTAACTCAATGCTAGACCAAGAAAAATCTCATTTGCATTATCAAAACAGAAAATTACATCAATGTCTTCCACAAGTCTAAAGCTTGAAAATAACTAGTGTTTTTACAACAAAAAATTGAATCTGAATGATTCTCTAGGCCTCTCTACTTATACCACTGACGTATCCAAAACTTCCTTAAATATAGGGAGGCTTGGCTCCGAAACTTGAGATGAACTAACTCTTTTCTATCACTTGAGCAGTTGCCTTTTGAACTTCATTACTTGGTTGCTTGCACTCCGAGATGGTGTGATTAATGGAGGAATATTTGAATGGGGGAGGAGTAAATGAAGAGGATTTACTTCCTACAATGTCTCTCCCTCTTCCCATTCAATTTTGAAACCTTAGTCTTTCCAAAATTCCTTGATTTTCTCTTCCAAACCTGCATTCAATTCATATTAGTCCACTAGGCATAATATCTCACTTTAGCACATCCCATTAAAAAAAATATAATCAAAACATGTAATAAGTTATGAGAAGAGTTGATTTGACTAAGTTAGGAGATGAATTAAGGCCCATATAATTACCCAATGATGAGGCTCATCAACTACTCCCTTTTGACTTGAGACTCACTCTCACCCTCCTCACTCTGCAATGAAGGAACTTAGACACAACTTACACTAAGAATTCACCAGGCACATGAACCTTGTTGTTTGAAGATTAAGTATACCACTCTCATGTGCTCACAAGAAAGAGTTAATTCATATCTTTAAGATAATGGAAACCGGACCATCCTACCAAATGGGACTCCTACACCAAATGGTGTGAGGTCTAGTTGGGACTTCATAGAGGGGAGATACCATGAATGTTGGTGCATCCAACACTGTCAGCATTTCTAGCACTAGAAGGAGGTCTAGATGCAAGCTTAACTCTCATAAACTATTTTGAATTGTCGCTCATTTATCATGACTAACCACAGAATTTGTCTTCCAAAATGTATGTCTTATGGAAAGAACTTTAAAATCTTAGAGAATATCTGGAATGACTTGTCATATAACACATACGATGGTGAAGGCAAAATAGACTTTGTTGGACACACAGTTTCCTTTGTAGGCTTGTGTAAAAGGAATCAAATCCAAGAATATTACATGACCTACGCATTTTTCACATTCACACTTCGAAGGCACCAACTTCTATGGTGTGCCACATTGCCCAAGAAATTTATTCAGTCTTTCTCTCAGTTGATCCCAGAGATAACCCACGAATTTAATAATTTTCACCATAAATCACTCAATAAAGAATTTCTTAAATGACGAAAAAGCACCTGATTAATCTGTTGAGCAATTTCACACACACTTTTGTAATATTCCATAACCATTTCCTGAAAATGAAATTGATTGGAAATTTCTCAATGGAATATTTAAGTATCTTTTTAACATATCCAAAAATCAATAATTCTTGGAATCATTCAAACCCCTCTCGGCACACCTCAGTGCTAGAGCTACGAAATCTAAGATGGAAAAGATCATTTTCACAAGTGATTGCCCATCCCCTTCTCATAAAATGGATCTAGATTTGTCGTGCAAGGTGGGATAAGTTGTGCACACATCTATTGAACTGTCACATACTTCCACCCCACCTTCTCTCAATATCTATGTAGATTTGGATTGTAAGCCTCTCGGTTGTTGCTTGGTCTCATTCATTAAACCTCCATCCATGTCTTCCATTGATCCTATGAATTGTACTTACTTGTGTTCTCATGTTTCGGAATCCACATTTTGTGTTAACGAGGATCAATTTGTTGATGAATTTGGTGGTGTGAAGCCAACTTGCGTTATCATTCATCATGAGTGTGTTTGAAAATATAAAGAAGAACCTATGGTGAAGGATGACTCCCTTCCATCTGTGCCTCATCCACTCTATTCTAACATGTCTTCTCATTCTTCCACTTTCGAGTTTCCCTGTGAAAAATCATCTTCGGATGTTTCTACTTCGGATAATTCATAAGATACATCAGATGTCAACCAGTCATTACATTATAGAGAAGACACCTCTTCCTCCAAAAATCTGTCCCATCTACCATTTGCCATTTCTGAAAACATAGAGGGTCAAATTTCTTATTTCTCATCTACCCCTTTGCAAGATTCATCAAATCATGAGGATTTCGATAAACATCCCGAATTTTTGATCATGGTTGTCATGCTCTATGTACTTCTTCATTTGATCATGATGTTGATTAACTTGTTGTTAATATTTCTAAGCCATAGAACTCTTACGATATATCTGTTAACGAAGTGGAAACTGCATAGGTTGTCGAGATACTTCAACCTGAGTTGATGGTTATGTCAGGCCCTCAAAGTCCTGAGGTTAGTTCGACTTCTGATTAGAAAATTTTTGAAACACCCACGGCTCCTAATCACTCTCTCCTTCACATCGAAGATCAATCTAATATATAAAGTTCACTTCCTCCACCCAAATCACAAGATCCCATTCCTCGTGACTTGGAGGAATCTTACACAACAATCACTCTTGCAAAGCATAAGTTGTCTTTCTTTCTCATGTTTTCTCATATGTGACAGTCCAAAGAGTGTGTACATTTACCATCTACGTGCAGTACGTTTCAACATAATGGTATGTCTATAGAATTTGTGTCTTCTTCATTTGCTCTTTTCTATTCTATGAATGCTTTAGAACTCAGAGCGTGTTGGTCTTCATTGATCTATCTTTCGTGTTCATTAGTATACATGCATATCTTTCTCTTTTAGCATTCCTTCACCAACATGGGTTAGCCAATCCATCGGTGGCTAAATTGGAAATATCACTTTACGTGAGTAAGCTAGTGCACTGCTTAGCGTAGGAGTAGTAGTCTTTGCTTTTTGGTTTGCATGTTTGCTTTGCTTGCTTACTTGGTTTGGTTTTCTTCCTTTCTTTGTTTGCTTATTTTTTTTTCTTTCGCTTTAATTTTTCTTTTTTCTTTTTCTTTGTTTGCTTTCTTGTACCCGTAGGTTAGTCTCTCATCAAACCATGCTTGGGCTAGTTTCACTGCTGGCTATATATAACCCCTCATTTGTATACACAAAGGACTTTTTCACCTTTGGTAGTATCTGGCTAACCCTAGGAAACTTCTGACATCTCTCTGCTTTTGTGGAGGTCGGGCCTTTTGGATGGTAGCTATTTTGTTTGGGTCCACCTATAGTCCTTGCTGATATATTGAATGACCTAGCATGGTCCATGCAGTGATAAGGAATTCACATTTCTCAAGACTAAGAGATGTGTTCATTTCAACACATTTGTGCAGAACCTTAACTAATTTGGACAAAGCCTCCTCGAAATCACCTCCGTAAGGTGTGAAATCATCCATATATATTTTTACCACATCATAGACTAACTTGGCAAAGATACTTAGGACTTCTCTCTGAAAAGTAGTAGGAGAATTTCATAGGCCAAAAGGAAGGACCCTATAGGTGAAAGTACCACAAGGACAAGTGAAGGTGGTTTTATCCTAGTCTTCTGGGCTGATCTAGATTTGATTGTAGCCATTGAATCCATCTAGGAAAGGGAAAAACTTTTTCCCTATGAGGCCATCTAGCACTTGGTCAATGAAAGGTAGAGGGAAATGGTCCTTCTCTCTAGCTTTGTTTAACTCCCTGTAATCGACACAAATCCTCCACTTACAGTTTTTCTTTGGAACCAAAACCAAAGGGGAGACCCACTCACTATCTGAGATAGGATAAATGAATACTGCATCTAGTGGTTTTTTAAGTTCTTCTTTAACTATATCTTTAAGAGTTGGATTCATCCTCCTTTGGGGTTTTCGGATTAGCTTGCAACCTTCCCTGATATAAATACGGTGAGTACACACCAAGGGGTGCATTCCCTTAATTTCTCGGTAACTCCAAGAAAAGGAATCCATGTGTTCCTTTAGCATGTTGCACAACTTTTATTCTTGGAGAACAAAAAGCGATGGATTGATTTTCAAAGTTCTCTCGAGACCAAATTCTATGGTTTTGACATCGATAGGGTTGTAATCGGCTAAGTATAGATCTAGTTGATATTTGTTTTGGGTTTCGTTTACTACTTCCTCTAACGAAAATGTACTGGGGGTTGGACTTTGGAGTATGTATTTAATCAAATTATCTTCATCACATTGTCCCCCTCCCATGGTTGTTTCTAAGGTATAGAGTTGGGTGAAATAAACTTCATCTTCCTCCTCCTCTTCCAGCCACAAAGGTAATTCATGTTCTAGAGACAACTGAGCAAGAAGGTCATATTTCTAGCTCTACAGCTAATGTAAGAATTGGCAGTGGCTAACCAAGGCCTCCCAAGTATGAGAGGATAACCAGTAATCTTAGCCTTAGGCTGGAGAACTAGGAAATCTGTAGGGTATTCCCAAGAATCAATGTAGACTATCACATCCTCCACAATCCCATCATGGGTGACTTTGGAGCATTTTGGAAGCTGCATAAATATTGTGATCTTCCTCAATGAACCTTGGAGGTTGAGCTTGAGCACGATGTCCTTGGTCATCGCATTAATGGCAGCCCCAAGATCGATCAAAGTGTGTGGAAAAAAGGTGCCATTGATGTGCATATCTACTAAAGGGCTTCTAGAGTCCAAATACATTAACAGATTAACTACCCCAGCATTAAGTCAGACAGTTTCCTAACAACATTAATGGTAGGGGCATCTTTTTTTCACCTCCCTGGATGCTTGAAGCACAACTCCTTAATCAACTTGTTGTAAATAGGTACATCCTTAATAGCTTGGAGAAGTGGAACATTGGCACGTAGGTTTTTCAAAAGGCTAGTCTCCTCTAGGGTAGGCTGCAGTGGTTGGGTTAATATCCCAGGGAAGGGTGGTGGATTTACTTTAAGCTCACTTTCCTCTCTTTCTTCCTCAACCTCCCTAGGTGGAGGTAAAGGTTGGTTGTCTAGGAGAGCTCTCCTAGATCTCAGGTTGATTTCCTAAATGTCCATAGCATAAGCTAGATATGATGTCTCTCCATTATATACCTGTTTTGCCTATCTATGTTTTGGGTTCAGATTTGGTTGGGCATGCATCTGGGGTTGTTTAGGTGGTGCAAAGTGTAAAAGTTCTGGTTGGGAAGGTGGTGAAGGAAATAAAGCTAGAACATTGTTGTATTGGGGCCTCCACGCTTGGGGCGGTGCATTCCACTGAGGTTGTGGCAGAGCATATAGTTGAAATGATTGGCTTGCTGGCTAGGAATGATACTGAGGTGCAAAGGACCAAGGAGGAGGTATAGACGAGGAAGGATGAGAAAGGGGTCCCCAATAAGGTATGGACATTTTTTGGTTGGGGTTCTAATATGTATGGGATGACCCTTGCATACCTTGTTGGTATGCTCTAGGCCCACGAGGTCTCCTTTGGTTTATGTAGCAGAGCTGCTCAGTGACCCCTTTATCTCCTTGATATACCGCTTTGGGTGTAGGTAAAGATGGGAACTTGTTTGTGGAGTGGTTTTCTTCATAGACTAAGCAAATTTCAATAGAATTCAATGGACATTCATTCCTAGGGTGCCTCTTGGTGCATCTAGGACAAACAATTGCCAAGGCTCTCTCCTCTTGCTTTCTCTTAATGTTCATAGTGTTCATCTGTAGGGCAAGGGTTTTCAACATCTCACTTTTGAAATCCTTCAACATATTTCCAATTTCACCCTTGATGGATGAATTGGAAGAGAATGGACTGCCCATAGGTTGACTACCCCTATCCTTTTTCCTGGCTACCCTATAATGGCTTCTAAAGGTAGTCTTGATATCCTCATAGGGTAACTAGTAGATATTCCCTCTTGTTAACAGGTGTAGGGTATCCAAAAGTTATCCCCTTACTCCTTTAAGCAGAAACAATTTCAGTGACTCAGGGTCAAGTGTGCACCTGACCCTTTTATAGCTAAGTTGGAACCTTTCCTCATAATCCTCTAGCGATTCACCATTGTCTAAGGTCATCCTAAAAATTTCCTCTTTAGTGTCTTTAAACCTATAATAGTCCTAGTACTTGTTGTTGAAAGCTTGCTTCATCTAAGCCCAATTTGTGATTCTATTTCTTGGTAGACCCATGAAATACCGCAATGTTGTATCCTTGAGAGTGGATGGAAATAGTTTCAACTTCTCCTCATCATTTGTATAGTCATAGGTTCGACATATGATATAAAACTCAAATAATAAAGTGTATGGGTCTTCTATGGTTAGGCCATGGAAATGAGAGAGGTCAAAAGGGCTTATATTTTTCATCTTAGTATCACCATTGGTTTCCCAGATGGGGAAGCCACCCTCAACTCTTTCTCTATTTCCTCTGTCATTTCTATTTCAGCCATAGGTTTAGTAGGAATGGGGTCTCCTTCTTCTTCTTCCCCTGTAGGTTCTTCAAATATGTTTGGTTTCTCAATTTAGGGTTCCTCCAGTTCACAGCCACCGAAGAAGAGGGAAGGTTGGTTGTTTGATGCAGTGGGGGTATTCAACAAAAATTTCCCTAAGATTTCCCTATTTCTACAAGGCATGAAACAAATGTTTTTGTTTGGTTTTGTGTTCTTTTTTAACTTTGAAAGTGATTTCAGAATTGAAATTGTAGAATGAATGAAAGCTATTGACTGAGTGAAAAAATTAACTACTTGATTGAAATCTTACTTGCTGAATGGATAGGAAAGAAAAGAATGCAGAATGAAAAAGGAAGAAAATTAAATTACTTTTGCAGAAATGAAACTAAGAGTGTAACATTAGAAATAAGAAATAGAAGAAAGAAAGCAGTAATCACATAGTACTTAGACACCTCCCCAACAATTGTGCCAAAAAGTGATGAGCACTAGTATTGCAGCAAGAATACTACAACTACTAGAGCTACCAGCTTTATTTTATCAACCCGAGGTTCGTACAAACTTGGAGGTGATAGTGTTGTATACACAAGTAAAAGTGATGGTTCTGCCTTTTGTCACTGTTTAGCAGGTGAGAGACCACTAGGGTTTTCAAGCCAGGCTACTATGGATTTAGAAGAAACTTGATTGTCGATGAAAGAAAGAGGAATCAACTCTAGGAGAAAGCCTGTCTACTGGAAATAAGGAAAATGATTAAAATCCTATGCTAGAAACACACCATTCTCTAACTAACTACTAAGAAACTATGATTTACAAGAATTCCAAGCCAACATGTATTAAATTCTACTATCTAAAGCATGGAAATCCAAGAGATCAAACCTCACTACTATGCATGCAAAGGACCAAAATAAATATGTTTTGTTCTTTTTATTCTTTCTCTAGAAAATCAAGTGTACCTTAATCTGTATTGGTGATGTGACAGGTGGCTTAGCGATGCTAGTGGATGACTAGGAGGTTTAGGAGATAGTTGGTACATTTGGTAGACCCTTGGGTGACCTGGTGTGTCTTCTTGGAGGTTTTCCCTCAATTCGGCCTCAAGGCAGGCCACTACAGGAAAACCTACAGGATTGTATTTCTACAGGATACATCCGAGAGAAAAATGATGGTTGTTGGAGGTGATGGAAGGCTTAGGGAAGGTGGTGTCTAGGTGGAATGGAGTGAGAAAATGCCTAGGATCACTTAGAACTCAATACCAAGGTTAGGGGATGGTTGGATTGGCTCAACATGCTTGGAGGGGTTTCTATGTAAAATGATGAGATTGGTGAAGATTTTGGTGAAAGTAAGGGATGATTATGAATGGATTAAGTTGCAAGCTAGTTTCCTACTATGAGATCCCTTTAGATTTCTAAATAACTTGCTCTGCATCAAACATTTGTAATTTCCACAAAGTCATGTAAAGAAGAAGAATTCTAACAAGCTAAAAAAGCATAATTTAATGAACTAGTTGTCTACTTCATGCAGGAGGAAAATTGTTGAATAAAATGGAATCGTGGATGAGATCTACTGAAAGACTAAAGATGTAAGAGATGGAAATTAAATCCTACACTTGCAAAAAATACCAAATGCTAGTTTAAGTACGGTTATTTTGATTCTTATGAGGAAATGTAAATCTATCTTTTTGTGGCTGCTTAAGGGTCTTTTCCTCAAATCATGATCCTTGATGGAAGAGGTGAGGCCAAGACACCTACTAAAAGCTTTGGGGCACTTCCTTTTATCTCTTCTAACCTGTTACTGAAGTAAATCACAAATTGAAGCAGACTAATAAACAACTAAGGAAATCCACAGTACTTGCAATGAAATACTTCTAGAGACAATTTAACCATGAATCTATGAAACTAAGCTAAGCATATAGATAGAAGAAGAGGAGCCTTTTATACTAGGGTTGGGCCCTAACCCAAGAGCTTCAGGTCTTTGAGTTAACTTAGTGCTAGACTAAGAAGAATCTCATTTCCATTATCAAAATAGAAAATTACATTAATGTCTTCCACTAGCCTGGAGCTCGAAAATAACTAGTGTTTTTAAAACAAATATTTGAATCCCAGTGATGCTCTAGGCCTCTCTACTTATACAACTGAAGTCTACAACAACTTCCTTAAATATAAAGAGGCTCAGCTCCCAAACTCAAGATGAAATAACTCCTTTCTATCACTTGCTTGGCTTCCTTTTAAACTTCATGACTTGTCTGCTTGCACTCTGAGATGGTGTGATTAATGGAGGAATATTCGAATGGGGCAGGACTAAATGAGGATGATTTACCTCCTACAATATCTCTCCCTTGTCCCATTCGATTTTGAAACCTTAGTCTTGCCAAAATTCCTTAATTTTCTCTTCCAAACTTGCATTCAATGCATACTATTCCACTAGGCATAATATCTTACTTTAACGCATCCCATTAAACAAAATATAATCAAAACATGTAATAATTCATGAGAAGAGTTGATTTGACTAAGTAAGGAGGTGAATTAAGGCCCATATAATTACCCAATGACGAGGCTCGTCAATTTCTCCCTTTCGACTTGAGACTCACTCTAACCCTCCCCACTTTGCAATGAAGGAACTTCGGCACAAATTACATTAATCATTCACCAGGCACACAAACCTCGTTGTTTGAAGAATAAGTATACCACTCTCATGTGCTCATAAGAAAGAGCTAAGGTATATCTTTAAGATAATGGAAACAGAGCCATCATACTGGATGGGAATCCTACACCAAATGGTGTGAGGTCTAGTTGGGAATTCATACAGGGGAGATCCCCTGAATGTTGGTGAATCCAACACTGTTAACATTTCTAGCACTAGAAGGAGGGCCAGATGAAAATCTGAACCCTCATAAACTATTTTGAATCTCCATTCATTTATCATGAATAACCTTAGAAATCGTCTTCCAAAATGTATGTATTATGGAAAGGACTTTAAAATCTTGGAGAACTTTGGAATGACTTGTCATATAACACATATGATGGTGAAGGAAGAGTAGCCTTTCTTAAACACGCAGTTGCCTTTACAGGCTCCTGTGAAAGGCATGAAATCCAAGAGTATTACATGACATGCATGTTTTTCACATTCACGCTTCGAAGGCACCCAATTATATGGTGTGCCACACTGCTCGAGAAATCTATTCACTCTTTCTCTTAGCTGATCCCAGATATAACCCGTGCTTTTAATAATTTTTACCATAAATCACTCGATAAAGAAATTCTGAAATTATGAAAAGCACCCAATTAATCCATTGAGAAATTTCACACATGCTTTTGTAATCTTGCATTCTGATTTCCTGAAAATGAAATTGAATGGGAATTTCTCAATGGAGTATTTAAGTATCTTCTTAACCTATCCAAAAATCCATAATTCTTGGAATCATTCAAACCCCTCTCAGCACCTCTCGGTGCTAGTGCTGATCATTGTCACAAGAGATTGTCCATCCCCTTCTCATAAAATAGATCTATCTTCGCAGTGCGAGGTGGGATAAGGTGTGTGAACATCTGTTGAACTGTCACATAATTTCACCCCACTTTCCCTCAATATTTGTTTAGATTTGGTTTGCAAGCCTATTGGTTGTCATATGGACTCATTCCCTAAACCTCCATCCCCGTGTTCCATTGATCTTTGAATTGTACTGTCTTCTATTCTCCCGTTTCAAAATCCACATACACGAGCATCAATTTGTTGATGAATTTGGTGGTGTGAATCCATCCTGCGCTATCATTCATCATGAGCGTGTTCGGGAATCTAAAGAAGAACCCATGGTGAAGGATGACTCCCTTCCATGTCTGCCTCATCCACTCTATCCTAACATTTGTTGTGATTCTTCCACTTTCGAGTTTCCCGGTGAAAAATCATATTCAGATGCTTATACTTCTGATCATTCATAGGATACATCAGATGTCAACCTATCATTACATTGCAGAGAAGACACCTCTTCCTCTAAAAATCTGTCCCATCTGTCATCTGCCATTTTTGAAAACACAGAGAATCAAATTCCTTATTTCTCATCTACCCCTTTGCATGATTCATCAAATCATGAGGATGCCGATGAACATCCTGAATTCTCTGATCATGGTTTTTGTGATATATGTACTTCTTTATTTCGTCATGATGTTGATTCACTCATTGTTAATATTTCTAAGCCACTAGCCTCTGACGATCTATCTGTTGACGAAGTGGAAGCTACGCAGGTTGTTGAGTACTTCATCCTGAGCTAATGGTTATGTTAGGCCCTCGCAATCTCGAGGTTAGTTCGATTTCTGATCAAAAATTTTTTGAAACATCCATGGCTCCTCATCACCCTCTACTTCACATCGAAGATCAATATAATACACAAAGTTCACTTCCTCTTCCTGAACCACATGATCTGGTCCCTCATGCCTTGGAGGAATCTTACACGACGAGCACTTTTGCAAAACATAAGTTGCACTTATTTCTCATGTTTTCTCATATGTGATGGTCCAAGGAGTGTGTATGTGTACCATTTGCACATAGTATGTTTCAACAGAATGGTACGTCTATAAAATATGTGTCTTCTTCATGCGCTATTTTCTTTTCTGCGAATGCTTTAGAACTCAGAGCATGTTGGTCTTCGTTGATCTATCTTTCTTGCTCACTGGTTTACATGCATATCTTTCTCTTTTACCGTGCCTTCACCAACTTGGGCTAGCCAATGCATCGGTGGCTAGATTGGAAATATCACTTTACATGAGTAAGCCAATGCACTGTTTAGCATAGGAGTAGGAGTAATCTTTGCCTTTTGGTTTGCATGTTTCCTTTTCTTGCTTACTTTGTTTGGTTTTCTTTCTTTCTTTCTTTGCTTATTTTTTTTCCTTCACTTTACTTCTGCTTTTTTCTTTTGTTCTCTTTTCTTGCTTGTACCTGTAGTTAGTCTCTCATGAAACCGTACCTGGCTCTTGAGACAAGCCAAGAGAATATAAGAGGACTTGTAGAACTGTCAACATCTGGTTATATGTTGTCCTCCCTCTTTATGAATACCTTGCTGTCTTTAGTCAATGATGCCTTGTTGAGAAAGAGATTCTGTTCAGAGTTAGTCTTGCTAAAAACACAATGATTGCACTATTAACTAGTACCTCTTACTTTAATCGGTTCTTTTGGGTTAGCCCTTGTCATCACAGTCGAGTATGGTGAGGGGAAAAACCTAACAAGTATGTTAGAGGTATATATAACATACTTCTCTAAAGGAACAACCTCTTCTTCTCTCAATAAGACAGGATCCATTTTTCACCTCTGAAATAAATAAGTGCTTATGCCTAGTTCTTTGAAAAAATTAGATGAAAGAAGAGAAAGGATGCTTGTGTAGAGAGGTGATACAAGTAACTCCTCTGGGGTAATGACCAGGCTTGTGGGCAGCGAAGCAATGCTTGTGTTCAAGTGTGACTCCTCCTAGGTACTACCCAGGCTTGCTTGTAGTGGAGCAACACTAGAGATGAAACTTAAACTCTGATAGTTATATTATTTGTGCATCAATATACTCCTCATCCCCATTCAAAACAACTAAGTTTACTTGGCTTGGAATGTGTTCTCACCGATTAAGAGAATGGTAGGGACTACATCTGTCACACAAGCTATTGCGGAAGAAATCATGGTCATAGAATCGAACAATACTTACGAAAGGGTTAGACTTCCTTTTCATGGAACAAGGTCCATACAGAGAGCTGGATTTCTACTAGTGTGTCACCAACGCTGTAGAGACTACAACAACCGTCTAAAATTTTGGCTCGCGTGCAAATTTCGAAGCCTGCCTTGGATCCTACAACCGATCATTCCTTGGTCACTTGTTGGTAAGTTGATGATCACAATCTCCCTTCCTTGATATTAAGAATTTTCCATGTAGCATCTGTCATGTACAGGCGAATGGATTGTTGTTTTTCATGCAAAGGGGATGTTGTTTTTCTTCAAGGGAAAGCATGTGCACATGAGTTGTTATCATCACATAGACATGTTTCACACTCACTTCACACACTCTTGTCAAGAATATTGTTGCATCAACAAGAGTATGCTTTATAAATTTTGGATGATCTACGTTGTATCACTAAGTGTTCATGTTTAATCATAGTCAATTCCTATCACTCTTTAAATATTTGTCATTGATCTCACACAACCATTTCCTGATCAGCCTAACCTCATCCAGCTTCCCGAAACTATACACTTTACTTCTGTAACCCTCAATCTTTCTCCCTTTCCTGCTGGAAATGCACAGTGCACAGAGACCCCAGCCTCCCTTGGCATCCAAAATTGCGTAGTGGTTTCCTCCAACATCATTACCCTAGCCAGAACTCATTGTCTCTAGAAATTGTGTAGTATTGTCCCTTAGCCATTTAGTCCTCCTTGCAATCTGAAACTGTGCAAATGTCTCCTCCTGAAACTTATCCAACAATAGTGCCTTACATCCAAAAGTTGCACAGTAATGCCTCTCAGCTTCCCAAGCTGCACTACACTCTAAAGCTGCATGGAGGTGTTCTCCCACGACCCCATCCCACAACAGTGTCCTATGCCTCAAAACTACACAATGTTGTCCAAGCTACCCTATCTATCTTGCGTTCAAAAATTGTGCAAATGGGCCTCCGAGGGCTTCATCCAGATAGCAGTCACTTCCCACTGACACTGTGATGATCTGTCTCTCAACGAAAATAGGAAAAGGTGAAATGATGAGATCACTTCCAAAGAGTTGAGGAGAAGTATCAAGAGTCAAAGTGATGGAAAAATCTCAAGACTACATGCAAACTCTGTTGAATGCATTATCATCTCGAGGGTAAGTATCGTATGTAAAGAAAAACTTTTTAAGTACACCTCTTAGTTGAATTTGTAGGACTTCTTGTCATTGTCATATCATCGGGTCTTCAGTAACATGCATGTGTGCAAACACAAAGAGGTCATTTCACGTGTTTTTTTACATGTCTTTTTTCCTTTTTGCTTGTTTAAGCAACTATGATCTTTAGCATGTTGATTGCTATGTCATGCTTGCGACCTTGTTCTAGTGATGTTGAAGGTTTTTCTTTGTGTGTATGAGTTATGTTCGTTATGGAAACATCTATCACACTCACACACAAAGTTGTAAACAATGTTGCCCGTCGCCCAAGTGTCGTCATGGTCATTCAATGATCTATCTCAAGTGTCGTAATTGTCACTCTCAACCTTTAGACAGTCACACTTAGACATGTTGTTATTAGAAAATAGAGAGAAACCAAAGAGATCCATTAAACACAACACCAAACATAGTATGTATTATTGATCTCACAGACATTACATATATAGGAATATATGATCTTTCTAGATCCGAGAATGGTGGATCTAGATTACTAAAAATAGTTAGTACACTTGTTAACCTAGTAACTCACACAATACAACTCAAGACAACTTGGAAGACATGGAATATTACTTCCAACACCCTCCCTTAATGCTTACATGTAGAAAATATAAAAAACCCATATTATAACAATAAATACATATTTTTCAGATTTGTCTGTTATGGTCATCATTAGCACCCACATCCACTCTAGAATCTTGCAAACACCACTCTTTCACCACTACATCTTTGAGTTGTCACTTGACCTCCTTAAAATGTAACTGTATTTGACCATCATTGATGAACTTTGCAGAATTGATGCTTCTCAACCTCCTAGAGCGCAATGGATCAGTCTTGATACTGAACCATCCTATGGAGCTACCACCATATGTGAATCCACACCCTTGCCTACCCTTCATCAATTATCTAGGAGAGCATTCTGGATACATAATGTCTTAAGCAAACAATTCCACAACTTGACCTTATAAAATAACCTATACTGACGCTCCTGGAGCACTACGGGTCACACCAGCTTGACCTTATTAAGAACTACCTATGACTAGTGATCCTGGAGCATGATGAGTCACATTAGTCTATGGAATAGTTGGCCTGTTCTCTGTGGTTCTCCATTTTTTTCTTCATTTTTCTACACAAAAATAATTTTACAACCCACACCACAAACGTCAACATGATTTCACAAATGTTATTGTTATTTCTTTAATTATAATCACAATACCCAAACCCAAAAACTCTTGCTCTGCCTCTTTATAATATAACAAACAACCATGCCAATATTAAAATAACCTTAAATAATAAGGTTTTCAGAAATAAAACTAACAAAGGAAACCAATTCATGAGGCTATCGACAAGGGATTATTTCATGAGAATTCATCATCTTGGATGTTTAAAGACAAATAAGAAGTGTCTTCCACATAAAGACATTCACCCATGATAATCTATACGGAACATACATTTTATGGCCTTACAATGTCGAAATCCAGCTGGACCCAAACAAAAATCCACACTCATTGAGATGATTTTAGAGCATTTTCCATTCAGTAGCTCCAATGAATTCATCATGTTCTGGAAATTCCATGAGAGAAATCACCTTGCAAGAAGCTCTTATCATCATTAGACACAATACCTAGTTCCTCCACCTAAATGAAATTTCCATTATTTATACGCCAGATCTTCTCCATGCATCATTCACTCCTCATTGAAGAACAATTTAAATATTAGCTATCACCATTGTCCAAATTTACGTGTTAAAGAATTCACAACACGGGGGAAATGATAATTCAGTGAAATTCATCATGAACACCTAAAATTCCCCATTAGCAATGCACTTGCCCGCAGTTCCATCACAAATCTAGGTTCCACGGAAATCAGTGTTATGTCATCAGGTGTCATCTTCAACATTTCACAAATCTAACATGACATCACAGTTTGGCATCGAATGAGAAGAGCTGGCCATTTGTTGCGAACAAAATCATATTGCAACAGAAGCAGCACAACAACAAATACCTTCATGTATCGAATTGTTTGTAGCTGCATAGGGAACCTTTGACAAAAAAATTAAATATTCAAAGACTCACAATGAATCAACTCAATACTCAACAAGCGTTCAACATTCAGATCTATAAAACCCAACATAACAAATCTATCTCAAACACACCATGAACGGATTTACAAATAAAAGTAATATAATTTATTTAGACAACACAATCTCCTACCCTATTTTATTCACAGAGAAATAATATTCAAGGATCTCCCATTTTCCTAGATTTCCCGTGAGGGAATAAAGTGAGATGTAGCTCTGATAATATATTAGAAAATAAAGAGAAAGAAAAGAGATCCATTAAACACAACACCAAACAAGGTATGTCTTATTGATCTCACGAACATTACATATATAGCAATATATGATCTTTCGAGATCCGAGAATGGTGGACCTAGATTACTAAAAATATTTAGTACACCTATTAACCTAGGAACTTACACAATACAACTTAGGACAACTTGGAAGACATGCAATCATTGCTTCCAACAATTGTCTTGTTGATTTGAGGTGTCTTTTCGTTGAGTCATGTTGAGTGTGTGTTCACAAGGTCATGTATACACGATTTCACTCACTCACACACTTAGCAATGTTTCCAAAACAATGTCGACCGACAACCCTCGATTAGCTGAACCTTCACTGAGCTACACTGTGCAGCCTCAACCCTCAGTGACCCTGAACTATTTCCCAAAACTGTGTAGAGCTTGAGGTTGTCCTCCAAGTTGTCTGCACTGCACAATTCTAGAAACAAGCCAACTGAGTTTCCCCTAGAACAGTGCAGAAGTTACCCAAGAAGCCATTTCAGTTTGCACTTCCTGCAAGCCCATCCATTAAGCCCCTAGTTGGTCAACCAGAGAATTTGACTTGAGTTCTGACACAGGGCTGAATTCATCCCAAAAACTGAGAAGAAGTTGTCCAGGCTACTTACTTGCACTGCCTGTAGAAACTATGCGTACATGAAGGGTAGGCACTTGTTGCCTCTAGTTGCACTATTGCCAGAAATTGCACAACCAAGCGGTCCCCTTACTCGGCTGCTCTCTGCTGCTCTTGTAAACTATGCAATTTGCATTGAGAGTCAACCTGCGTTCTGACACTCCACTTAGCCTGGAAATTTCACAGTCATGTCTCACTTGACTACCTCCCAAAACTACACAGTTCTGACCATCAAGCTCTCACAGCCCGATCCTAGCCTCCTATAAGAAATTCCGCAGCTTTCACTACTAGTTTTCCTGCATCTCGACCCTTGCCTCCTCTCGGAAAATGTGTAGTTTTCACTGTGAGTGCTCCCT
Organism: Pinus taeda; assembly: GCA_000404065.3. Classification (NCBI taxonomy): domain Eukaryota; kingdom Viridiplantae; phylum Streptophyta; class Pinopsida; order Pinales; family Pinaceae; genus Pinus; species Pinus taeda. The sequence continues at coordinate 45,611 of APFE030963375.1, read as the reverse complement.
GCTACCCACATTGCCAACTCCCATAAAAATTGCACAATTATGTCTCCCAACTAAGCCATCTCCCACAGATTTCACTATTTTCCTAAACCACTCAATTGAACCTCCCAGTTACCTCTGCGCAGTATTTCCTGATAGTGTCCTAGAGCCTCACATCCCAAAATGACATGTTCTCTGCTTTGTTTTACAGCCTTGTCCTTTCTCTTGGTCACCTGCACCAGGAAACGACATACAATGCATCATGGTAGACTAGGGGATTTATGGATTTCATGTCATCTTATCATGAGTTATTGCAAAAATATATACAAGCATGAGACATGGCGCAACAACGAACGAGATGAACAAGGAGTGCATGCTAGAAGACTTGCTCGCAATTGGACGAACACACAAAGCATACCAACTAGAAAGTGAAAGAGACACATGCACATGCATGAACCATCAAGTGAACACCAAGGCCATTGAAGACTATGCAAACTTTGCCATGTTGAGGTGAAGCTATGGTACACCATGAGCACACTCATCACTCATTAGCAGAGCAACTTGGCACGAACATCATAGCCAGCATGTGCATACCAACATTGTCATTTCGAGTGTGGAGTATCAAGGAAGGTATGTTCCAATGGTTATTTTAGTATCTTTTCATTAGAACTTAAAAGCCTTTTGCATTAGAAACTTAGATAATGATGAGGATTTATAATGAAACACGAGAGATTAATAGGAAACACTGATAATTGTCATTCCTATGTGCAGGAAGGAGGAAAAACGGAAGGTGTCCATTCCAAAGGAAAAGACAAGGATGAGCTAACTGCTATCCCTTTGACAGGAGACCACAAGAAAACCATATCAAAATGGATCAACCGAGGAAAGGAAGTAGAGATACCAGCATGGAGCAGAAAAGGAAAGAAGTGACGTAGGATTAACGATTCTGCGAATCCCTCAGGATCTTAGATCCTGAGGGATCGCTATTTTATCTATTTTTTGTATCTATATATCTCCACCATCTTCCTTATATAAGGGATAGTGTTGTTGGCTAGAGGGGAGGACTTTTTATGAAATTTCTTTTAAGGAAGGTCAAGACTATGATCTTTATGTTCTATTGAAGACTTTAGATCCTATAATTCTATTTCATGCATTAATACAGACTTGGTTACTCTTTTATCTTTGAGCCTGGATCAATCTTACACGGTGTACTCCTGGATGCTAAGGGCCCAGCCCTGAAGGACACTTGCTCTTGTACCATTACACGTTGTTTCTGTGTGGTTTGTTCGTAGATGTAATCTGGTAACATGTTGTGTTTTAAGAACGTTATATTACATGCTCTGTTATGTTCAACTCGTTTCATGTTCCTGTAAACCAAAGTATTATATTGACGTTGTATCATGTTTCCAATCCTTTAAGTGTTGATTAATCTCTACAGGATACTGTCACTTCATTACAGAGTTTATTGTGATTGTGCTTTAGTATTACAACAGTTATCTTAAAAATTCTGATTTCATAAGATTATTGAATGATATTGTTTTCATCTTGAGATGCAATCGTATGCATTTATTTAAGATCAATAACAGACGCAGATTAAGCACGTTGTGTGTCTAAGGTTTGAATCGGTAGTGTTGTTCCATAGTATGTGTACATCTTTTAAGATTGAAGGATTGATGTGTTGATTAGAGTGATTAAATAGAGTTACAGCTTGATGAACTGGGTTACTGCTTACTTCCACTGTTCTTCCATTTCTGAATTGTTGTTCAATTTCTAAATTGTTGTTCCATTTCTGAATTGTTGTTCCATTTTAGTTGTTGTTCCATTTCAATTGTTGTTCCATTTCCAGATTGCTAATTTGTTGTTTTATTTACTTGCCATTTCTTAAGGACAGTCTCAGGCTGTAGTGAGCATTAGCATCTGCTACCTAGCTCCCAGACCTCTGATCTACTCCCATCAGCTATGAAAGGGATGGGTTATTGCTACCGAACCCTTGGCTGATGTGTTGTTCTATTTCATTGCGATTTCCTTTACTTGCCGTTTCATTTCTATTTATTAAGGACGATCTCAGGCTGTAGTGAGCCCCAGTATCTGCTATCTAGCCCCCAGACCTTGGACCTATTCTCATCAATTATGAAAAGGATGGGCTACTGCTGCCGAACCTTCGGCTGATGCAATGCTTGGTGTGATTTAGCCTTTTGAAGTAGTTAAGTTGTAGACATCGATCGTTTTACTTTTGTAGTTTCTAAACAGCTATACTACAAGCATTACTCTGACAAGTGCTAAGCCTCAGACTGAGACACTCTTTGAAATAGCAAGATGATCCCGGATTGACATATTAATGTGAGGTAACTAGAGGTGAAAGAGACCCTTTTATAGCTCTACATTTTGGCGTCGTTGTCGGGGAAAGAGTGTAGCCATTTGTTTTTTTCAGGGTAGTGTACGAACGTCCTAGGGAAGAATTGGGTTTTGAAAATGGAAGGTAAGAACCTATGTGCGGAGCATGTAAAAGCCCTACTCCTTTGCCTGCTTTCCTGCAGATTTGCTGCTATCTTCTTAAGAAAGATTTAGTAGTTAAATTGAGTGCATGACTAAGCAGAAAAAGCCGGAGAAAAATCCCAAACCTTTACCAAAGCCAGAAAAAGCTAAGGGGTTGGTGACCCTTGGTCGATCAACATTCATAGACGAAATCTATAAGAAAGCGGAATCTCAACCTTTAGTAGGACCCAGGAATGTTACTTCCAAGCAGCCTACTAGTTCCCTTCAGGCCACAGGTTCACCATCTGTAGCCTTTGCTGAGGTACATAGTCAAACTGACGAACAGGGCTTTCAAGAATTTGAGAATTCTATTCCAGAACGATTGTAAGAAGGGAATCTCAGTAATCTCTGTGAAGGAGAAGGGGAAACTGGGGAAACTGGGGAGCCAAGATCTCCTCCTAGGATAACTCAGCCATTGAAGAGCCTAGACAAAGGGAGTGCGGTAAAAATTATTATTGAAGAGACCCAATCCCCTCAGATAGAAATCCCAGATAGAGGAAGTGCTATTAAAACTGTTCCTGTTAAAGACATTCCTCCTCAACCTAGGAATACCCTCTTAAATATTCCGGAAGGTTATTGGCATATATTTGACCCAATGGCTCAAAATCCGCCAAACACCAAAACCTCTACATTACAATTCCCCATAGTCAATTCCGCAGCAAATGCCCCTATGAAAGAAATTCCCCTTCAACATATCCCTACATTTCACAGACTTACATCAGAGGACCCGGATGCATTTTTATTTGAATCTGATGTACTATGTAGGGGATATGATTAACCACTGACCCACAAAAACTAAAATTGTTCCCCTCTACTCTAAAAGGGGCTGCTCTAAGATGGTTTATGGGATTAGGTGGCGGGGTTATAAATAACTGGGAATAAATGAAAGAATCATTTTTGAAAAAATATCAAGACTACTGCAGGTCTAGAGAACTAAAAGATGAAATATTTCAGATGATAGCTAGACCAAATGAAATATTAGAAGAATATGTGGAACGTTTCCAGTATAATCTACAAAGATCTCCCTATGCATCGCTGCCCTTTCCAGATAACATGCTGAAAACAACATTAATAAGGGGCATGAAAGAACAATGGATTGAAACATTAAACATTATGGGGAAAGGGGATATTTATCACGAAAGTTTTACTGGCATCATTGATCTATGTATCAGGAGTTCGAGAGGCAGTAAACGAATCAAACTAGCAGAACATGATCGGTTTGCAAGAGAAAACAAAATTTCATCAGAAGGAGTAACGCATATGGAAATTGGAAATTTATTTGAAAATTTTAAAACTGATATACTAGGAACACTGACTACATAATTGGATGTTTTGCAGGCCAAACAGAAACAAATGGAGGAAGAATAGAATTTGGCAATCTTCTGCCCCAGGTGCAGGAAGAAGCATAGCCATAAGGAGTGTCCACTAGATACAGTCCAGACATGCGCTATCTGTACAAGGGATCACTCTACAGAAAGTTGTCCCTCATTACCTGGACTGAAAGCGGTATATAAGGAAGCAGAAGAAGAACCAGAGGCAGTATATTTACTCAACCAGCGTCGCCAGTGGCAGCCGTGACAAACTGGTATGTTTTTAGACCCAGCTTCTTCTTTTCAATGTCTGCAGTACAATACTCAACAGTATAATACATGGCAAAGTCAGTTTCGGCCCCCATTTCCAAACAAGTCATCACAGTCATATCCTTCTGCAAACCCGTGGCTAAATCAGACAAGCCAATCTGGTTGGTCGAATCCTCCTTATGCCCCACCATACTGGAAAAACAACCCATACCCACCATAGTGGACTCCCCCCACTTCACAAGGTTCACTCTGGCAGACTAACTGGCAAAGACCAACACAACAGCCAATAGGAAATATTCCTTTCCCTCAACCTACACTGCCAGATTTACAGTAAAATCCCTAATCTAATCTGAGACCCCAACTCCCATCCTAGCCCAAACCCAATCCAAATAATAGATCGGTCCAAGCACTCCAAATTTTAGAAACACCAGAAGAAGGACCCGATCTGAGGGAGTGCAATGATCTTCAACTAAGATCTAGGCGTATTATCCAAACAGAGGGAAATAAAATAGTTCAGATTGAATATCAGTTACCTAGAGAACATTTGTCACAAGAAGAGGATGTAAATAGATAACAAACTCAAAATCAAGCAACCACATCCTCTCCCCCGTTCCCAGAATGTTTAGTCATACCTTGACCTATACAGCAACCTAATTTCGACATTCTGGGAGAATTACAAAATTTGTACATAAAAATTCCATTCCTTCAGGCCATTCAAGACATCTCGATATACACAAAAACTATTAAAGGATTATGCATAAAAAGACCAAGAAGGAATATAATAAATAATCCAAGAGTTCAAGTAGTCGGTACTTTATCTGACTTATTATCAGGAAAGGAAACACCTATTAAGTATGAAGACCCAGGAAACCCAATAGTAACTGTTCAAATTTATGGTCAAACCCTAACCAATGCCTTAGTTGATCTTGGAGCTGCAATCAATATATTGACAACTGCTACTTGCCAAAAGCTACGTATTACATCTGCAGAACCCACTTCAACTCTGCTAGAATTGGCTGACCGGTCTGTGGTTAGGCCAGAAGGCATACTGCATGATGTCATGGTCTCGTTTGACTCCTGGGAATGCCCAACTGATTTTCTGATAGTAAACCCTAAAACCTGACTTGATGGACATCCATTGATCTTAGGAAGACCTTGGCTCACTACCGCTGATGCCTATATCGGCTATCGGCAAGGGAACATGATCATAACCAAGGGGGCAGATATCAAGAATTTAGTACTATATCCCCCAACGCAGCCAAGCATCACAATACTTAAAACTAATAGGCACCCTGTATCATATTTTACTGACAACATTAGATCTCCATTAACTATATAAGAAGCACTAGAGTTCAAAAACCAAACAGAAGATGATGCCATCAGCAATTTTATTAGTCAAACTGAACTCACATCTCGTACCCAATGTCATATGATAAAAGCAGCATTTGATAACGACGTAGAAGAGGAACCTTTGAAAGATGCACATGATCACACAATCCCTGTCACTTCAGTTGCACATAGTAAAATTGTGGAAATTGAAACTAGAAAGACCTTAAACATTAACACCGACCTTACACCTGAACAAGAAACAAAACTCATCCATATCTTAAGAAAATATAAAGAAGCATTTGCATGGGATTACCCTTATATGAAAGGAATTGATCCTCAATTGTGTACACACCACATCTACATAGAAAATGATGCAATACCTGTTAGACAGCCTCAGAGAAGACTAAATCCTCATCTAAAAGAAGTAGTAAAAGCTAAGCTTCAAAAACTTTTAGATGTTAACTTCATCTACCCTATCTTTGATAGAAAATGGGTCTCCCCGCTTGCGGTGGTGCCGAAAAAGAATGGGAAGTGGAGAATCTGTGTGGACTACGGGGAGCTAAATAAGGAAACGCAGAAAGATCACTTTCCTCTCGCATTCATCGATCATGTACTGGACACTTTGGCAGGGAAGAAATTCTTTTCTTTTCTTGATGGCTTCAGTGGGTATAACCAAATACAGATTGCCCCTGAAGATCAGGACAAAACTACTTTTAGTTGTCCTTGGGGAACATTCGCCTACCGAGTTTTACCTTTTGGTTTATGTAATTCCCCTGCCACATTCCAAAGGGCTATCCTTAGCATTTTTGCAAATCTAATAAATGAAGGACTGGACGTATATATGGATGGCTTTACTCCATATGGAGATGAGTTTGATCCAGCATTAGAGACACTAGAAAAAGTCCTACAACGTTGCATCACTACCATGCTTTGTTTAAGCCATGAAAAATATTACATGATGATGACGGAAGGACTTATTTTAGGACACTATATTTCAGCAGCTGGCATTCAAGTAGACCCAGCCAAAATCCAAATACTTTTGCTTATCCCTACTCCTACTACTCAAACATAGGTACGTAGCTTTCTTGGATTCTCTGGTTATTACAGAAGATTTATAGAATATTATTCATGTATTGCTGCACCATTGTATGCACTAACTGGTAATATTGATTTCCTTTGGACAGAAAAATGTGAACATGCTTTCAACGATCTGAAGAAGCTCATATCTACAGCCCCAGTCCTTCGGGGACCAAATTGGGATTTTCCATTCCATTTTCATCTGATGCCTCAAATACAGCCATTGGAGCAGTCCTTGGACAGGAGGAGGACAGAAAACCATATGCAATTTATTACATTAGCAAAAATCTATCCCCTGCTGAATTAAATTATACTGTCACTGAAAAAAAATTTCTAGCTATTATATATGCTGTCAATAAATTTAGACATTACATCATTGGATATCATGTTATCTTGTACATAGATCATTCTGTTATCAAATACTTAGCAAACAAGCCTATTACAAATGGCAGAATAACGAGATGGTTGATTTTATTGCAGGAATTTGATATTACAATCAAGGATCAACCCGGGAAAGAAAACCCGATAGCTGATTTCCTCTCAAGAATGCCAAAACCAGTCGATGCAGTAGCAGTTGAAGATCAGTTTTCAGATGAACATCTCTTTGTTGTTGCTGTTCAAACACCCTAGTATGCTGATGTGGCCAATTACCTGGTAGTAGGTAAGTAACCAAAGAATCTAACCCCTAATGAGCAAAAACAGATTATTCAGCAAAGTACCATATTTTCCTGGATTGGGGGCTATTTGTTTCACACAGGGGCAGACATGCAAATCAGGAGATGCATTACACAAGATGAAATTTTTGACATATTGAAAGCATGCCATGACCAACCATGTGGTGGACATTTCGCTGATTGCAGGACTGCACATAAAGTATTACACACAGGGTATTATTGGCCCACAATTTTCAAAGATGCAAAGAAATTTGTCCAAGCATGTGACAGTTGCCAGAGAGCGGGACACCCTAGTCACTCGGATGAGATGCCTTTGAAACCACAGTTAGTCATCGAACCATTTGAGTGTTGGGCTCTTGATTTAGTGGGACCAATCAACCCACCATCAAACCAAAAAACATATATTTTGGTGGCAATAGAATACGTCACCAAGTGGGTTGAAGCAGAGGCCTTGCCCAGAGCTACAGAAGAATCTGTTATACAGTTCCTGCTCCATCTATTTTTGTGCTATGGCCTCCCTAGAGAGATAATTACAGATGGAGGGCCACAATTTGCTGGGAATAGAATAGCGGCAACACTCAACAATTATCATGTTCAGCATAAAATCACCACCCCATATCACCCACAAGCAAATGGGCAAGTAGAAAGCAGCAACAAGATAATAGAAACAATTCTAACAAAAACAGTTGCATCACATAGACGTGATTGGGCTGCCAGACTACTAGAAGCACTGTGGGCTTATAGAACAACATGGAGAAGCACCACTGGTCACTCACCTTACCAGCTAATGTTCAAAAAACAACCTATCTTTCCTATAGAATTTGAAATCCAGACATTACGAACAACACAAGAAGTTGGTTTAGACTTAACTGAGGCACAGACTAATCGACTGCAACAAATTAATGAGCTGGATGAAATCAGGCTCTCTGCACTTCAACACACTGCCCTTATACAACGGCAGAGAGCTAAATGGCATGATGCTCTCATTAAAAACATAGTCTTCCACGAAGGAGACTGGGCTCTTTTATATGACTCTAGATTTCAGGACTTCCCCGGGAAACTCCAAACTCGTTGGTTGGGACCATATGAAATTCAGAAAGTAAATGAGAATGGTACCCTTACCCTGATTACTATTGATGGTTTTGGATATACCTTTAAGGCAAACGGCCATCGAATCCGTCTTTATCGCAAACCACTTACTCGAGAGTCCTTCTGCCAACAACTACGCCAAGATTCAGATATAGAGATCTTATGGGAGGAAGAAAAGTCTCCCCCACCTGTAACTCACTAAGAAGTTTACTTTTCTTTACATTTTTTATATAACTTCTTGAATTATTTTTTTGTACATATCTTTGCAACATGTTTTGTCACTTTTTCTGTTCCTTTTCCAAAAGGAACAACACTTGTGATTTTTGCTGTTCCTTTTCCAAAAGGAACAACACTTTTGATTTTTGTTGTTCCTTTTCCAAAAGGAACAACACTTTTGATTTTTGTTGTTCCTTTTCCAAAAGGAACAACACTTGTGATTTTTGTTGTTCCTTTTCCAAAAGGAACAACACTTGTGATTTTTGTTGTTCCTCTTCCAAAAGGAATAGCACTTTTGATTTTTGTTGTTCCTTTTCCAAAAGGAACAACACTTTTGATTTTTGTTGTTCCTTTTCCAAAAGGAACAGAACTTTTGATTTCTGTTGTTCCTTTTCCAAAAGGAACAAGACTTGCGATTTCTGTTGTTCCTTTTCCCAAAGAAACAACACTTGTGTTTTTGCTGTTCCTTTTTCAAAATGAACAACACTTGTGTGTTTTTGCTATTTCCAAAAGGAACAACACTGTTTGATTTATGCCGTTATTTTTCCAAAGGAACGACACCTGTTTGATTTTGATGTTCTTTTTCAAAAGAAACATCACCGTTGATTTTTACTGTTCCTTTCTCCAAATGAACAACATCTGTGAACTGTTGTTGTGAGGAGCATTACTCATATGATTTTGAAACAGCTTGTTCCTTCTATTCTAAATTAAGGAGGCTTATTGCTAATGTTCTTTCAAGTCTTTTAGAATATGGCTATGCATTTATGTGATGAAACAAAAACACGGCATACGGAAATCAGTAAATCATAAATCGCTCTTTATAAGAGACTGTCATAAATTAGTGAAAGGTCGTAGGGAAAGACATGCTTATTTATCATCTTTTGCTGCCATGGGTTTACTAACCCTGTTCTGATTGGTTATCTGTATCATGATGGTTCTTTTTTTACCTACTTTGATTATCATCCGGCAATAAGATCAAAGGGTCTATACCTTTCTATTGGGATATTAAGACTTCTTCCACCATTCCTACTCTTAAGAAGTGTTGAACCACCCTTTGTGTATAAAAAGGAAAGGCTCTCTATTAAAAACAAGAAGAAAAAAGAATTAAGAAAAACAGGGTTTCTAAAAATTGTCAAATTGCAGGATAGGGAGCCTCATTACGAGCTGGCCTGCCATGATCATCAGGATGGAAGCGAAGTGGCGTTCCCACTAGGGCCACCACACCTCAGAAATGGTCCAAAAGGTATATCAATAAATAACCCTTGGAACAGGAGGTCTCACCACGAGTCGGCCTGCCCACTATTCGCTCCTCCCTCGTAAATGGCATTATGACTAACTAGTCACCAAGCCAACATAGTGGCCTACATTTTGACATTATACAACGCATACACAAAGGAATATGATTCCAGGGGTGAAATAAACAATTCTTCCAAGGTTATGGACACCTGTTGGCAACAGAGCACTGTTAATGGTATTGAAGTCGTATTTTTACACCAATAGGTAAGGAGATTACATCCTCTTGTTTCTTATGACGTGATAATTAATTATATAACTACCCAACCATATAGCGCATGACTATATATTATCACCAATCATTACGGAGCTAGTGACAGTGACCAAATGAGACTCACTATTTATGGAAAATGTCTTATCCCCAAACTTACATCAAATCACCACAATCCATTACGTATTAAAAGTGATCTCAATTTCTACCTCGATTTCAGTAATAGGCTATTTTTGCAAGCATGGCATATTGCTATACGTTGTTCCATAAAGACCTCACTGTAGAATAGATGTTGCTCCTTTATTTAATGGCTGGGACAGCCTATCACATTGCGGAGGGGGGAGGTAACCTCATCATTCCCCAGAGCATGTGGCAGTCCGTTATTTGAGAAAATTGTGTACTCGAGCATAGCATGACTCAACGGTATGATCATTTGCTATTTTTTTTTCTTCTGCATGAGCTGCTATTCGAAACTATTTCCATTGCATACGCCATTTCATTTGAATTTGAACGAGTAATACGCCACGAGCTTCTCTGCGTTTCAAAAAACCACTATTGTTCCTTTGAGAATTTACAATGAAACTATGGGAGGAAGGTCAGTCCACCGAGAACCGCAAGTATTAACTGTTTCGGCTGCAGCCCGAAGAATCCTGAAGAGAGAAAGATGGTTGACCTATCTCAACCACCTGAAGGAGTCCAATGAAACAGTAGTGAGAGAATTTTTACAGAACTTACAGGAAGAATACTCCACAGTAAGAGGAAGGCGAATAGCAGTCACCGACGACATAATAGCAAGAGTCACGGGACTACCGGCCATGGGACCAATATGGACAATAAAGAAGGAAAGGCTGCATAAGATTTTAGAAATCTTTCAGGACGAGGGCCAAAGTTTGACAATTCGAGGAAAGGAGGTGCTACTAGCAACGCTAGGAGAGCCATGGGAGGAATTGGAAAAAATCATCCAGAGCTGCATCACTTGTGAAGGCAGAAAAGACGTGGTAAGACCACGACATCTTAAACTCCTAGCCATCTTAAAACAAAAATGTTCTGTGAATTTACCTGCATTATTGAATTCACTATTGCATGATGTCACGCGAAGTATGAAAAGGGCACATCACGTAGAATCAATTGTTAGCCACCACAGATTAATTCAGTTGATAGTCAATTATAGTCTCACCCAGCAGCAGAGCAGTTGGGAAGAACTAATTGCCATTATCAATAAAGGGACGGCCACATCTAGACACCCGAAAAAATGAAAACGAGTTGATAGCACACCCCAACGTTCAGAAAAATGAAAGAAAGACACTTGTATAGAAGAGCAACCGGGAAAACAACCCGAAAAGTGGAAACATGATGTTAGTACACCCGAAGAACCAGAAAAACGTAGAAATTTGGCAGGCTCACATGGCTATGAGGAGGGCTGGAGAAGCCCCAGGAAGGCACAAGCCAAGCAACAGAAATCGAAGATGAGCAGTCTGCAGAGACAAAAACATAGGAAGAAATCAATGAGGAAGTAGAGCAGAATGCAGAGATAGAAACGGAAGAAGAAAACAGCGAGGAAGCAGAGCAGTCTGCAGAGGTAGAAACGGAAGAAGAAGACATCGAGGGAGAAGAGCAGTCTACAGAGGCAAAAACAGAAGAAGAAGAAGAGGAGGAAGAGCAATCTACAGGGAGAGAAGAAGAAAAGGATGAGCAGTCTAAAGAGGAAGGAGACGAGAAGAAAGAAGTTGAGAAGGAAGGAATGGAACAGCAGGAAGGAAGCCCACTACAAGACCCGTTAGGGGAAGATGAATTAGCCAACATTTTGGCCAATATGGGCAAATATGGCCAGCCCCTCAGTCCATCTAACCTCCATGCCGTACAGAAAATGTAGGAGAAAGACGCACCCGAAGAATTGCATGCGGAAGAGGCAAAAGTAGAAAAATTTTCCGTTCATAATGAGAAGATATCAGAAAATGCTGAGCAGGAACAGCCTGTTCCTAGTCAGAAGGCACCAGAGCAAAGTCTGGAGGAAATAAGGGCAGAAGAGGAATCAGCCCAAGAAATAACAGAGGCAAGCAAGGTTCTTACCCCGGAACAGCCACCTTAGGGAGAAAATCAGGAAGCTAGCCACAGTCCAACCCATAGCGAATAGCCTGTTGTTTTTTTTGAAGAGATGATGGAAATAAGGGAATTACAAAGGGAAAAGTAGACATTCTTAAACATAATAGTCTAGCTTCACTAGCAGATTAGGATTCTAAAGGCAAGGCAAAGGGTGAAAGGGACTTCAGGAAGAAAAGGTCTGACCACACTAGTAAGATCCCTTAAGGGCAAGAGGCGGAGGACCTGAAGCCGTCCCACTGCTCAAAACCCTGACAAAAGCCAAACTGATGTTCCAAATGATGCAGAAGAGTAGATTGTTGTTCCATTTGAAAAGGAATGGCAGTGGGCTAGAGTTCATGTTAAAATTGAAAAAGATGATAATATGGTTCAGACAGAGGCACCACCTTCGGAAGTAATAAGGGTTATGAACTCAAAGAAGCACAATAAGAAAGTTCGAGTAAAGGTCTCGGCCTCCACGGATGCATGGAAGAAGGACCCGAAAACAAGAACCATTCACAAGAATTTTAAGTAGGCCCAACAAGAAGCAGAAAAGCTCAGGGAGAAAATGGTCCCCTGAGAAAAATATGAAGAACTACAGCAGCAGCTAAGGAACGTCAACTTATCTGAAAGCCAAGCTTTCGAAGGATGGCGAAGGGAGCAAGAGAAATTTTCGAAGGTAACCCGTAGATTAGATGTAGTTATTAAACAGATGGATACCTTATGTTCTCTATACAATGACCTCCTAGCATGTAGAGCCCCTGCCAAGAGCTATGCCTTATTTCTAATGGAAAGGTCTTTACAATTGAAAATAAAGGTTGCTAAAGCAGGTGCTCCCATAGAAATTAACACTGTAAATGATTTTATAAATTGTTATAAACATTATGGGGTAAAAGTACAAAGGTTATTGTGTGAATTTTACTTGCATAACCTTGTACTAGAACAAGAGACCGAGCTGAACCCTAGCCCTTTTGTTGGGGATATTCAATTGCAAGCCATTTATTTCAATTTGCAGTCAATCAAATTAAATGGCTTAAAGCCTACAATGCTTTTCAGAGACAAGAAAACAGATTAGATCTATGGGTAAGAGCTGAGCCTAGAGACCCAGAACAGTTATGGAGGAGACATAGAAATCTCATGAGGGCTCCAGGAGTGATTGAAGCATTAGGACCCATGCATGAAGCAATCATTCGGTAGGGGCTTGAATTCTTTTCCTCCATTAAAGACCCTGCCATTGAAGAAGATAAATTTTGATATCGAGTATCTAATGTGAACATTCAGATCAGAGAGCCATTTAAGTATGAGAATTTTAAGCATGCTGCTAACCGATTCCCCCTCTATGGAGAAATTATTTTGAGGGCAGGGCCATCCTGGTTAGGATATAGGTTCTGGAGTCCAATCATTTTACATCCTGCACCTGGATACCAAGCCCTGTATGAGATGCCCAAGGGCCAGACAGGCCATTTCTTTGATCATTTAATTTTGCATCACGGCAGTAGGTCCCCACACGAGATTCCATCTCCAACCTACTCCCTCACTGCCTTGCATGTCAACTACAATGTTTTCATGAGGCCATGAAAAAGGGTAAGTTGAGGGGTGTGTGGAGTAACAAGGAATGTATGTTCCGATGGTTATTTTAGTATCTTTTCATTAGAACTTAAAAGCCTTTTGCATTAGAAACTTAGATAATGATGAGGATTTATAACGAAACATGAGAGATTAATAGGAAACACTGATAATTGTTATTCCTATTTGCAGGAGGGAGGAAAAACGGAAGGTGGCAATTCCAAAGGAAAATACAAGGATGAGCTAACTGTTGTCCCTTTGACGGGAGACCGCAAGAAAACCAGATCAAAATGGATCAACCCAGGAAAGGAAGTAGGGATACCAGCACGGAGCAGAAAAGGAAAGAAGTGACGTAGGATTAACGATTCTGTGAATCCCTTAGGATCTTAGATCCTGAGGGATCACTATTTTATCTATTTTCTTTATCTATGTATCTCCGCCATCTTCCTTATATAAGGGATAGCGCTGTTAGCTAGAGGGGAGGACTTTTTATGTAATTTCTTTTAAAGAAGATCAAGACTATGATCTTTATGTTCTATTGAAGACTTGAGTTCCTGTAATTCTATTTCATGGACTATTACAGACTTGGTTACTCTTTTATCTTTGAGCCTGGATCAACCTTAAGCGGTGTACCCCTGGAGGCTAAGGGCCCGGCCCTGGAGGACACTTGCTTTTGTACCATTACGCGTGGTTTCTATGTGGTTTGTTCGTAGACGTAATCTAGTAATCTGTTGTGTTTTAAGAACGTTATATTACATGCTCTGTTATATTCAACTCGTTTCATGTTCCTGTAAACCAAAGTCTTATATTGACGTTGTATCATGTTTCCAATCCTTTAAGTGTTGATTAATCTCTACAGGATATTGTCACTTCATCACAGAGTTTATTGCAATTGTGCTTTATTATTACAAGAGTTATCTTGAAAAGTCTGATTTCATATGATTATTGAATGATACTGTTTTCATCTTGAGATGTAATCGTATGAGTTTATTTAAGATCAATAACTGACGCAGATTAAGAACGTTGTGTTTCTAAGGTTTTAATCGTTAATGTTGTTCCATAGTATGTGTACATCTTTTGAGATTGAAGGATTGATGTGTTGATTAGAGTGATTAAATAGAGTTACAACTTGATGAACTGGGTTACTTCTTACTTCCACTGTTGTTCCATTTCTGAATTGTTGTTCCATTTCTGAATTGTTGTTCCATTTTAGTTGTTGTTCCATTTCAATTGTTGTTCCATTTCCAGATTGCTAATTTGTTGTTTTATTTACTTGCCATTTCTTAAGGATAGTCTCAAGCTGTAGTGAGCATCAACATCTACTACCTAGCTCCCAGACCTCTGATATGCTCCCATCAGCTATGAAAGGGATGGGTTACTGCTACCGAACCCTTGGCTGATGTGCTGTTCTATTTCATTACGATTTCCTTTACTTTCTGTTTCATTTCTATTTATTAAGGACAATCTCAAGCTGTAGTGAGCCCCAGCATTCGCTATCTAGCTCCTAGACCTTGGATCTATTCTCATCAGTTATGAAAAAGATGCGCTACTGCTGTCGAACCTTTGGCTAATGCAATGCTTGGTGTGATTTATCCTTTTGAAGTAGTTAAGTTTTAGACATGCATCAATTTACTTTTGTAGTTTCTATAGAGCTGTACTACAAGCATTACTCTGAGAAATGCTAAGCCTCAGACTGAGACACTCTTTGAAATAGCAAGATGATCCCGGATTGACATATTAATGTGAGGTAACTAGAGGTGAAAGAGACCCTTTTTATAGCTCTACATCGAGTTGTGTCAGGAGTTGCCTCGATCACATCACTACTTCGGGTCATACTTGTGTAATCAATGTAATGTAATGTGAGAGTATAACAGACCAGTCGATGAAGTTAAAGAGTCATGTAAGTCGAACAGTCATGAGGGAAGTCGAAGAGTCACAAGGGCCAGTTTCACCACTGGCTATATATACCCCCTCATTTGTACATGCAAAGGACTTTTCCACCTTGGCTCCTCCCACATAGCCTTTAGAGTATGTAATATTTTCTTTGAGGAGCGAGCAGTGGCTCTAACTCTCCACTACTAGGGTTAGTGATGTATGGTGTATGAATGTGTCTTGGGACTTTCACTTAATTCAGAAACCTGTCATAGACCAACACGTTTTCACACATGTATTGTATTTGTTTGTAACAATTTTCTTTGGACACTTGTAATGCATGTTCATTTAACTTTTACTAAGAGAGTTGAACTATTTTAGTTGTTTTAGTGCATATGTTGTTGAAAATGTGTTGTATGAGTTATTATCTCTCTCTCGCCCATGTGGACTACTCCGCCGAACACTAGACAAAATCATTCTTGTGAACTTGTTATAACGACCATCACACTCATGTGGACTACTTCATTAGGTTTTGTACATGCTATATGTTCACGTTTGTGTATGTGACTACTGCATCCATGTGGACTACTCCACTCGAAGCTACGGAGATCCTATTGTGTTCTGTGTCTCTACTTGATTTGGGACTACTTCCGTTCGACTTGAGACTCACTCACCCTCCCCCCTCTATAGTGAAGGAACTTAAACACAAGTGACACTAAGCATTCACAAATTACACCGACCTCATTGTTTTAAGAGTTAGTATGTCACTTTCATGTGCTCACAAGCAAGAGCTAAAGCATACCTTTAAGATAATGGCAACCAGGTCGTCACACTCGATGAGACTCCTACACAAAATGGTGTGAGGTCTAATTGGGACTTCATAACAGGGGGATCCCCTTAATGTTAATGGATGGAGGACCCTTAATAGATTAGAATATTTTAGGTGATATCACTTATTTAGTTAAAATGTGTTCATGTATTTTAAGTCCAATAAGAATGACGGTTCCTTGGCAAATAAATTAAGCTTAAATGATTGACATAATCTACATGGAATATAAGCTCATGTGTCTCAGAGGAAAATCAGAGATAGATGCTTGTAGAACTATCATTCAATGTTTTACAGGTACCCTCCTCAGGTGGTGAGAAACTGAGTCTTCTCCCAAGCTCATCGAAACAATGGAAGTAGAAGTACTCAAGGATGAGAAAGGAGACATCATCCAAAATCCAGATGGCATGGTTATCAGCAATATGATCGGCGCACTTACACCAATGATTATGGAACATTGGTGTGGAAGTGAAACAGAGATAACCAATAAGCATGAGGTTATACTCATGAACCTCAAATGCCACAAAATGTCACAATATGATGACTTCCATCGAGATTGGATGTAGTGAATATATGAGGTAAAAGATTTCAAAAATCTATTGTGGAAAAAGGTATACCTCGCTGCTCTCCCCTCAAAATTTGTTGATTATATCAGGATGCAGGAAGTCTTCCAGTTGTCGTTTGAATCTTACACATGGGGTGAGATCTACTCACATATTACAAAGACACTGGTAAATCTTTGTACGAGCTCAAAGGTGAATAATTCTTTGGAGAAATTATCCAGGTTGCCAGACAGAAAGTCCATTTGCAACAAGTATGGACTTACAATAGATGATCCCTTAGTAAAGAAAAGAGCCAAAAGAGAATTCAAGGAGACTTTCTACAAGAATAAGAGAAATTACCCAAAGGACAGAAGAAGAAAATACCCCACAAATGACAGATATCAGAAGCAAAGAAAGAAAGGGTATTACAGGTATGTTCCAAACACTCATTACTATAATCCCTCTGATATCCATCTACATTTTGCCAAGCAAGAAAATGGAAAAAAATCACTTGCTGGTTATGTGGGCAGAATGCGCGCACTGCCTCAAGATTTCCTCAAGGTGAAGAATCGAAGCTTAATAGAGGGAAAAAGGCTGCTGGTTATGCCCAAAAAGCCAAACAAGTAAAAAAGGAGCATAGAGGACCTATTGTTTGCCTTAGATGTAACTCTGCTACTCATGTTACAGAAAAATGCCACAATCTCACAATCACGGATACAACACAACAGCACTAGCTAGAAGAAACTTCTCTTGATTCTTTTAGCTCATCGACTGAAGTAGAACTACGAGAAAATATGGGATAATATTATTAATCAGACTCATCAGAATGATTATGCTCTGATTCTGATGAATGCACTTGCCATGCGTTATATGAAGATGATTATGATTATTCCAGCAGCTCAAGTGAAGAAGAGAGGGAAAAAAGCTCTAAAAGAGAAAGTACTCATGGCATCTATAGAGGAGGAAGCAGAATTAAAAATTTTATCTCAGATTCAGGCTATGGAGGACAGTGACATGAAGAACAAATTAATCGAAGCTTTTATAGATCAGCTAAAAACTAAAGCTTCTAAGGAATCAGGGAAGAAACCATTGTTTGTTGATGCATCCTATGAGCGCAATATGAAATATTTTCAAATGCATCACCAAAAACTAGGAAGAGTAAGGTCACTTACTCTTGGTGAAGTAAGTGGTGAAATCCACCACATAAAATCTGAAATCTCTGCAATCAAAGCTAAGATTGTAGAACTACAGAAAGGCAAACAAGGTACGACTAGCCAGAAATATGAAGAGGAAGAAGAAGACGAGGATGATCCCTCGAACCAAGCTACACATGCGCAAGAGGTCCAGATTCCTGAAGGTATGCAAGATCCAAATTTTGGATTTAAGGACATGAGATTATTTACTATTACCTATCAGCAACATCATGTTAAGGTAAACATCTGTATTCAAGGAAACAATTTTCAAATGACTGCATTATTAGACTCAGGTGTAGATATTAATATCCTTAATATGAAGAACATTCTAGCCAGATACTGGGTCTCTGCTGAAAGAAAGGTTGTGGGTCTTGGAAATAAGAAGCTCCAGTATGAAGTTCCAAGAGCTTCAATGTGTTTTGATTCACATTGTGTATATATGAAGTTTGCTCTTGCAGATATTCCTGTTAATTGTATTTTAGGAAATATATTTCTTGTTGCAATTGAACCACATGGTTCAGCCAGGTTGAAAGGAGGAAGATCTAGTTACTTTATCTCAGTCCCCACATCAAGAGGCAAAAAGAAGAAGATTATATTGTCTTATGTTTCTAGTCCAAGGGTCTCTACTATGGTGCAGGCAATGTAAAAGTTAGATAAGCAGAATCCTTACTAACAGACCTCAAAGATCTGAAGAGTCAGATAAGGATTGAAGAACAGCTAAACCTGCCTCAGATAAAATGTAGAATTCAAGATTTGAAGCAAAAGCTATAAGAGAAATGTTGTTCAGAAGAGCCGAATGCCTTTTGGCATCGAAAACAACATACTATTAGGTTGCCATACAAAGAAGGATTTGCAGAAAAACCCCGCAAGAGTAGAGAAATCCCCATGAGCAAAGAGTATAGGGATCTTTGCCAGAAAGAGATCCAGCAACTACTCGACAGGAGACTAATAAGAGAATCAAATAGCCCATGGAATTGTTATGGGTTTTATGTGAACAAAAGGGCAGAACAGATCAAAGTAATCCCAAGACTTGTCATCAATTATAAACCTCTGAATTCAGTTCTTGCAGATGACACCTATCAAATTCCACACAAAGGAGATTTGATCAAAAGAATTGCAGGTGCTCAAATATTTTCGAAGTTTGATTTAAAGTCAGGATTTTGGCATGTGGCTATAGAAGAATCAGATAAGTTTAAAATTTCCTTTAGCATTCCTGCAGGACATTATGAATGGAATGCCATGTCATTTGGGCTCAATAATGCTCTCTCAAAGTTCCAGAAGGTGATGGATGACATTTTCAAACCTTATTTTGACCGGTTGATTATATATATCGATGATGTTTTGATTTTTTCTAAGAATATAGATGAACACTTTAAGCATGTGAATATTTTCTTAAAGTTAGTTCAGATGAATGGGCTAGTTCTGAGCAAGAAGAAAATAGAATTTTTTCAGACTTCTATAAAATTTTTGGGCCATACAATCTGCAATGGGCAAATTTCTGTCCAACAACATGTCATTGACTTCGCTGACAGATTTCTAGATGTGCTCAGGGATAAGACACAACTACAAAGGTTTTTCGGTTGTCTTAATTATGTCAGTAATTTTTATCAAGATTGTGCTAGTGACAGAAAAATTCTCAACAAAAGGTTAGTTAAGAACCCTCTAGAATGGTCAAATCTTCATATAAAAGTCGTCCAAGAAATCAAGGCCAAGGTAAAATCACTACCCATTTTATATGTAGTTGATTACCAGGCGTTCAAAATTGTTGAGTCTGATGCAAGTAATGTTGGATGGGGAGGAGTCCTGAAACAAAGGATTGGTAAAGAAGAACAGGTGGTTCAGTTTGCCTCTAGTGTATGGAATCCAACAGAACATAATTATTCTGTTATTGAAAGAGAAGTCAAAGTAGCTTGGAACTGCATAAGTAAATTTGAGGTTTATCTGATAAATAAACCTTTTCTCCTCAGAACTGATGCATCAACTATGCAGAAGGTACTGACAAAGAATATTAAGAAGGTTGGAGAGGCTAAATTTGCAAGATGGAAAGCCCTGTTTTCCAATTTTGATTTCTTCGTTGAACATATCAAAGGGAAAGATAATAGCCTTCTTGATTTTTTAAGTAGAGAATACATTGAGCAACAAGAAGAACAAGTTTTGGTCGTGGTTACTGAATGGGAACATGGTAGAAAGATGGAAACAATGAGGATTGTGCCAGATGAACTAGAATAGGAAACATATAAAAGAGGATGGAAACCCACATGGCAACTCAAAAATACAAAGGTCCTAGACGCAAATATACAGCCTCATACGAAAATTCAGTTGTATGTGTCAGAAAGGAAAGTTTATCCCAAGGGGAGGGCATGGATACATGATATGGTCTATGACAAAGCGAGAAGAAACGCTGAAGTAGCAAGAAAATCACTAGAGCAGAACTTTCACGACATTGCTACTATTTGGTACCATGATGGAAAAGATATGGGCATCTATGAAAGACATGTCTGCATATATCATACCCGTGACTTATGGAACGAACCAGGTCATCTATAGACACACATGGCAGCAAGATGGCCCAGAAATGACCCCATGATTATGTTTCCTGATACTGTTTTCGATTTTGCATATTACAAGAAATTATGGTGGCAATTCCTTAATGTTGATTACCAAACAGAAACCCACTATACAAGGCTCAAGTTTATCACTGTGGGGCATTACCAAGGATACCAACAAAATGAATGGCTTAGAGAATGGTGGAAAGATTACGGGATTAAAAAAACTACAATGGACCCAGTAAAACATGAGAAATACTACAAAAATATGGGTAAGCCTTGCATTATGAACTGTAACACAACATGCAACCATCCAATTTATCATATTGTCAAGCAAATGACAGACACTGAGTGGACAACATAAAACGATGCTCCTTACAATAATTCCCTTGAAGAATATATGTGGGAGCACATGGAGTGGCTGGTCCTCACCAAAGTACAGCACCAAAATATCCTAGGAAGGCCCATCATCGTCAGGCGAATCTACACCAAAGCATGGGACATCATGTAGTATAAACAAGATAGATTTCCAGGACTCACGATATTTTAATACGTACCAGTCACAAGGGTTGAATTGTGGCTAGTTTTCTGTGGATTTTTCTGTTTAAAAATCTCCACAGTGTAATTTAATATTTTCTCGTGGGATTTAGTACAAAATCATCCACTGTGTTTTAGTCATCTGAATAAATTTTAGTACAAAGGATCTACTTTACAGGCTATATCGGACGCGTTACCCGAAATCAATTATTCAATCCATATGATAGATCCGAATTTTGTGTGGATGTCGCTCTAGTAAAATGGAAAAGCAATGATTCCTTTGCTTTAAGTCTTTTCTTTGTTCCGACCCAGGACAATGTTTGTCCCCCCTTCTCTCCTATATAAAGAAGGGTAAAGCTTATTCTTTGGGAATCGGAGTTTAGAGAGTCTATAGTCTTGAGTGTTTTGAGTCGAGTATTTTCCTGCACTGCATCTGCGAACCTGTGCATCTGATCTGCTTGCACCACGAAATTACTCAAGTCCATAGGTGGTTTGGAAGCCTGCGCATCAGTATGCTCGGTACTAGTGAGAACCTAAAGTGGCTGAACCATTAGAGTCTTTGAGTCTGTATATTTTCTTCTAAAACTTCTGAGGCAAAGTTTGTCTATTGCCAGGAAGCCTCTGGTATTACTTGATCTATATGATCAGTATATAGTCCAGTAAATATGATAACAGTCTATCTCTATAAAGTGTTTCCTCTCCCTCTAAGAAAATTTTATCTCAAAATAATATGAGTACACCATATTTCGACCATTCTGAGTATCTCCATGATTTCTAAAATCTACTGTGAGGAAGTCATTCTGTCGAGTCTTCATCCGAAGTTCGCAGGAAGTTCGCCAAAGGATCGAAGGGAAACCAAGACCGTGGAAGCCATGGAAGGCGTTGAAGAAGGTCGGTAGAGTGAAAGATCTGAGTAGGTTCACCAATGGTTCACCAGGAGTTGGCCATCAACACTAACGACACAGCAAGTCACAAGCTCATGACAGGAGCCCTTGCGTAACATTTGTCTTAGAGCCAACAACATCTGGTTCTCAAGGTTGGTACTCTTATCAAACTAAAGTACTCATTTTTAGAATGGAACCGTTCAGGAAATCTATCTATTTCCGTGAACTTGAGGAGATAGACTCCCAGGCTGAAGAAAATCCCTTAAGAGATATGTTTGCCAGTAGTTCAAGTACAACCTTAAACTCTGCTAAACTTACATACAAAGAATCTCAGCATTCTTCCCATTGGGAATTACCTCAGATATCCCCTTCTGAAGTTTATAGTGATTTAGCCCCCTTTCATTTAATTGTTGCATCAAGAATAAGCATTAAGGAGTCAGTTAGCCAAGTCCAAGAAAACTCTGATAGCATTCAAAAAATTTCTTTGTTGGATCCTAAACCTTTACAAGCTCAAGCAAAGAAATTGAAGACAAACTATCTGCATCTAGGTTGTATTCGGGTTGGAATAAATCCTTTAGTCCATAAAGGATTACATACTTTTGTGCTTCCAACAGTCAGGGACATGACACACAATAAGTAAACTGATTCCATATTGGTGGAATAGCGGCACCCTTGTCTGATGGTCCTGTGTATTTTGATTGCTATCCAAACTTTTCTGTATATGTCTATGAAGAAACCATTGCAGAGATCTTGCAACTGCAAATCCAGACAACAGGTTTCGATATGAAAAAGAAGAGAAACAATGTAGCCATTCAGACTAAAGCTTACCTGTGATACACCAATAGCTTATGGCTAGCCATCCGCCATACACCTAGCAGAGATTCCAAATATAGTGTTGTTGTCAAAACAGATCCCCGAAATCAAAAAGTTGAAGATCATTTGATCAAATGGCAAGACTCGTAGTTTCCTGCACATTGGGCGGTAGATAATCCCAAACCAATAGTACCAAGAAATATTACTTTTGCAAATATTATTGAAACTCCTTCTGGTGCTATTATCTCTTTCCAAAGAAGATCTACCATTGACCACCAAGGAATTGATATTGCTTGTAAATCCTCAAAGTATTACAGAGACGTTTTTGTTGTAGATATTGCTTGTTCTTCTTCGTCTTCCTGAAGACATAATCAATTATATGAGTTAGCCCAGCTTGTAAATTACTCTTCTCTAGAAGTAAAATGTCCAGATTGTCAAGATGTTATAAATCTGCTTACCTTAGCTAAACAAAATATACATTCATTTCATAATCGCAACTGGTGTTGCTCCTCCTTCTACTTCTTTAAACCCGTGTCTGAATCCCAAATGTTCTGACATCCCGTTTCCTCATGAGCCAGAACCTGATTCAGACCATGTTTTCATGATGCAAACAGTAGAAGAAGAAGATCCCAGATTAACTGAGATGATCTGTCTGATGAGACCAGCAAAGCCAAGATATGGTCTAGTAATGCTTGAACAATCATAGTTGATTCTAGAATATCGGTTTAAACAAATTCCTACTGATTGTAAAAAGCCTACAGTTATGGAAATGCACAGGTTCTTCTCGCTTATGGATGAATACCTTAAATCACAAATCAGTGCTAAATGGATGAAGGCTATGCTTAATTTGGATTTGTATACAAATCCCCAAGCAGAAGAATTTGATCAGGCATACACAACTGAACAGAAAAGGCAATATGCAAGACGGCCCAGAAATGACCCCATGATTATGTTTCCTGATACTGTTTTCGATTTTGTAGATTACAAGAAATTATGGTGGGAGTTCCTTAATGTTGATGACCAAACAAAAACCCACTATACAAGGCTCAAGTTTAGCACTGTGGGGCAATACCAAGGATACCAACAAAATGAATGGCTCAGAGAATGGTGGAAAGATTACAGGATTAACAAAACTGCAACGGACCCAGTAGAACATGAGAAATACTGCAAAAATATGGGTAAGCCTTGCACTATGAACTGTAACACAGCATGCAACCATCCAGTTTATCATACTGTCAAGCAAATGGCAGACACTGAGTGGACAACATCCAAAGATGCTACTTACAATAATTCCCTTGAAGAATATATGCAGGAGCACATGGAGTGGCTGGTCCTCACCAAAGTATAACACCAAACTGTCCTAGGAAGGCCCATCATCGTTACGCGAATCTACACCAAAGCATGGGACATAATGCATTATAAACAAGACACATTTCCAGGACTCATGATATTTTAATACGTACCAGTCACAATGGCTGAATTGTGGCTAGTTTTCCGTGGATTTTTCTGTTTAAAAATCTCCACAGTGTAATTTAATCTTTTCTCGTGGGCTTTAGTACAAAAGCATCCACTGTGTTTTAGTCATGTCTAAATAACTTTTAATACAAAATATCTACTTTACAGGCTATATCAGATGCGTTACCCAAAAGAAATTATTCGATCCATATGATGGATCCGAATTTTGTGCGGATGTCGCTCCGGTAAAACTGAAAAGCAATGATTCCTTTGCTTTAAGTCTTTTCTTTGTTCCGACCTAGGACAATGTTTGTCCCCCCTTCTCTCCTATATAAAGAAGGGTAAGGCTCATTCTTTTGGCATCGGGGTTTAGAGAGTCTAGAGTCTTGAGTGTTTTGAGTCGAGTATTTTCCTGCTCTACATCTGCGGACCTGCGCGTCTGATCTACTTGCACCACGAAATTACTCAAGTCCATAGGTGGTTTGGAAGCCTGCACATCAGTATGCTTGGTAATGGTAAGAACCTAAAGTGGATGAACCATTAGAGTCTTTGAGTCTGTATATTTTCTTCTGAAACTTCTGAGGTAGAGTCCGTTTATTGCCAGGAAGCCTCTGGTATTACTTGATCTATATGATCAGTATAAGTCCAGTAAATGCGATAACCGTCTATCTCTGTAAAGTGTTTCCTCTCCCTGTAAGAAAATTTCATCTGAAAATAATATGAGTACACCATATTTCCGCCATTCTGAGTATCTCTGTGCTTTCTAAAATCTACTGTGAGGAAGTCGTTCTGTTGAGTCTTCATCCGAAGTTCGCAGGAAGTTCGACAAGGGATCGAAGGGACACCAAGACCGTGGAAGCTGTGGAAAGCGTTGGAGAAGGTCCCTAGAGTCTGAAAGATCTGAATAGGTTCACCATTGGTTCACCAGGAGTTGGCCATCAACACTAACGACACAACAAGTCACAAGCTCATGATAGGAGCCCCTCCGTAACATTGGTATCAGAGCCAGTAACGTCTAGTTCTCAAGGTTGGTACTCTTATCAAACTAAAGTACTCATTTTTAGAATGGAACCGTTTAGGAAATCTATCTCTTTCCGTGAACTTGAGAAGATAGACTCCCAGGCTAGAGAAAATCCCTTAAGAAATATGTTTGCGAGTAGTTCAAGTAGAACCTTAAACTCTGCTGAACTTACATACGAAGAATCTCAGCCTTCTGCCCGTTGGGAATTACCTCAGATATCCCCTTCTGAAGTTTATAGTGATTTAGCCCCCTTTCATTTAATTGTTGCATCAGAATAAGCATTAAGGAGTCAGTTAGCCAAGTCCAAGAAAACTCCGATAGCATTCAGACAATTTCTTTGTTGGATCCTAAAACTTTACAAGCTGAAGCAAAGAAATTGAAGACAAACTATCTACATCTAGGTTGTATTCGGGTTGGAATAAATCCTTTAGTCCATAAAGGAATACATACTTTTATGCTTGCAATAGTCAAGGACATGACACACAATAAGTACACTGATTCCATTATTGGTCGAATAGTGGCACCCTTGTCAGATGGTCCTGTGTATTTTGACTGCTATCCAAACTTTTTTGTATATGTCTATGACGAAACGATTGCAGAGATCCTGCAACTGCAAATCCAGACAATAGGTTTCAATATGAAAAAGAAGAGAAACAATGTAGCCATTCAGACTAAAGCTTGCCTGCGACACACCAATACCTTATGGCCAACCATCCGCCATACACCTAGCAGAGATTCCAAATCTAGTGTTGTTGTCAAAACAGATCCCCGAAATCAAAAAGTTGAAGATCATTTGATCAAATGGCAAGACTCGCAGTTTCGTGCACATTGGGCGGTAGATAATCCCAAACCAATAGTACGAAGAAATATTACTTCTGCAAATATTACTGAAACTCCCTCTGGTGCTATTATCTCTTTCCCAAGAAGATCTACCATTGACCGCCAAGGAATTGATATTGCTTGTAAATCCTCAAAGTATTACAAAGACCGTTCTGTTGTAGATACTGCTTGTTCTTCTTCGTCTTCCTATAGACATAGTCAATTATATGAGTTAGCTCAGCTTGTAAATTACTCTTCTCTAGAAGTAAAATGTCCAGATTGTCAAGATGTTATAAATCTGCTTACCTTAGCTGAAAAAAATGTACATTCATTTCATAATCCCAGAACTAGTGTTGCTCCTCCTTCTACTTCTGTAAACCCGTGTTCGAATCCCAAATGTTCTGACATCCCATTTCCTCATGAGCCAGAACCTGATTCAGACCATGTTCTCATGATCCAAATAGTAGAAGAAGAAGATCCCAGATTAACTGAGATGATCTGTTTGATGAGACTAGTAAAGCTAAGATATGGTCTAGGAATGCTTGAATAGTCACAGTTGATTCCAGAATGTAGGTTTAAACAAATTCCTACTGATTGTAAAAGCCCTGCAGTTATGGAAATGCACAAGTTCTTCTCGCTTATGGATGGATGCCTTAAATCACAAATCAGTGCTAAATGGATGAAGGCTATGCTTAATTGGGATTTGTATACAAATCCCCAAGAAGAAGAATTTGATCAAGCATACACCCCTGACCAGAAAAGGAAATATGCAAATGACTGGAAGCATTACATGGAGGTAAACAATACATGGATATCTTTCTATTCCTGGAAAGATAAGATTGCTCCTATTAATGTTTTCACTCGTTCCACAGTTAATAAACATGGATGGACTGCATTAGATGGATCACAAATTGAGATTCCTACCACATTTCCTCCATACAAAGCGATCGTTTTAGGAGAAAATACCAATGTAGCCAAGGCTATCCCATTGGTCCAAAAAGATGATAATGCCTTAGGAATTGATGGAAGAATCCAAAAGGCTAGTGAGCAATCAAATTGGACCAATACAGCGCTCGAAGGTCTGGAGATGAATGTAACAAAGACAAATGATGTAAAGAAGCAGATAGATATTGTACAGATTTCATTAAATAGTGTGAATAGATGTTTAAATAATATGCAATTTGATTCCAGTATTTCTCGTACTTATGCCAGAGATTCACTGAACAAAATAGAAGAGGTAGGAGATAGATTAGTTGGTCATATTGACACAACTAAAACTCTTCTAAACGGACTAGTAGAAAAAGTTGAAAAAGTTCAGTTGACAAAAGCAGAAAAACCAGTCCCAAATTTTTTTTGATGAAAAGAAATATAAATATTGAAAATTCAACTAGGAATATTCACAAGTTTCCTGCATTGTTCCCCAAAGAAACTATTTCTTCATCAGATGTTGAAAAATCGGAACACATCAGCGTTGCTTCCCTGTTCCAAGAAACAGAGACCGAAGCAGAAGCCAAAGAAATAGGGAAGAAATCTCAAGAGACACAAATTTTTCCCATATATGAGCCCCTAGAACATAGATTTTATAGATACTCTGCTCCTGACATTGAAGGAAAGGGAAAAATGCATGAGGCCCATACTTTCTTCCCTGATTCACATAGGGAATGGAACATAGACAACATGAGCATTGGCCAAATACACCAAATGATTGACATAATGTACACAGAATATAAGCTCATGTGTCTCAGAGGAAAATCAGAGATAAATGCTTGTAGAACTATCATTCAATGTTTTAGAGGTACCCTCCTCAGGTGGTGGGAAACTAAGTCTTATCCCAAGCTCATCGAAACAATGGAAGCAGTACACAAGGATGAGAAATGAGACATCATCCAAAATCCAGATGGCACGATTATCAGCAATATGATCGACGCACTTACATCAATGATTCTGGAACATTGGTGTGGAAGTGAAACAGAGATAGCCAACAAGCATGAGGTTATACTCATGAACCTCAAATGCCACAAAATGTCACAGTATGATGACTTCCATCGGGATTGGATGCAGCGAATATATGAGGTAAAAGATTCCAAAAATCTATTGTGGAAACAGGTGTACCTCG
The DNA here is from genome assembly GCA_000404065.3 of Pinus taeda. NCBI lineage: Eukaryota > Viridiplantae > Streptophyta > Pinopsida > Pinales > Pinaceae > Pinus > Pinus taeda. Next base: position 17,362 of record APFE030963375.1, on the reverse strand, counting down.
CTGCTCTCCCCTCAAAATTTGTTGATTATATCAGGATGCAGGAAGTCTTCCAGTTGTCGTTTGAATTTTACACATGGGGTGTGATCTACTCACATATTACAAAGACACTGGTAAGTCTTTATACGAGCTCAAAGGTGAATAAATCTTTGGAGAAATTATCCAGGTTGCCAGACAGAAAGTCCATTTGCAACAAATATGGACTTACAGTAGATGATCCCTTGGTAAAGAAAAGAAAGTCTAAGAAAAGAGCCAAAAGAGAATTCAAGGAAACTTTCTACAAGAATAAGAGAAATTATCAAAAGGACAGAAGAAGAAAATACCCCACAAAGGATAGATATGAGAAGCAAAGAAAGAAAGGGTATTATAGGTATGTGCCAAACACTCATTACTATAATCCCTCTGATATCCATCTACATTCTGCCAAGCAAGAAAAATGGAACAAAAACACTTGCTGGTTATGTGGGCAGAATGGGCAGACTGCCTCAAGATGTCCTCAAGGTGAAGAATCGAAGCTTAACAAAGGGAAAAAGACTGCTAGTTATGCCCAAAAAGCCAAACAAGTCAAAAAGGAGCATAGAGGACCTATTGTTTACCTTAGATGTAACTCTGCTACTCATGTTACAGAAAGGTGCCCCAATCTCACAATCAGGGATACAACACAACAGCACCAGCTAGAAGAAACTTCTCTTGATTCTTTTAGCTCATCGACAGAAGCAGAAATACAGGCAAATATGGGCCAATATTCTGAATCAGACTCATCAGAATGCTTATGCTTTGATTCTGATGAATGCGCTTGCCATGACTTGTATAAAGATGATTCTGATTGTTCCAGCAGCTCAAGTGAAGAAGAGAGGGAAAAACCTCTAAAAGAAAAAGTACTCATGACATATGTAGATGAGGAAGCAGAATTAAAATTTTTGTCTCAGATTCGGGCTATGGAGGACAGTGACATGAAGAACAAATTGATCGAAGCTTTTACAGATCAGCTAAAAACTAAAGCTTCTAAGGAATCAGGGAAGAAACCATTGTTTTTTTATGCATCCTATGAGCGCAATACGAAATCTTTTCAAATGCATCACCAAAAACCAGGAAGAATACGGTCACTTACTCTTGGTAAAGTAAGTGGTGAAATCCACCACATCAAATCCAAAATCTCTGCAATCAAAGCTCAGATTGTAGAAGTGCAGAAAAGCAAACAAGTTACGACTAGCCAGAAATATGAAGAAGAAGATGAAGACGAGGATGATCCCTCGAACCAAGCTGCACATGCGCAAGAGGTCCAGATTGCTGAAGGTATGCAAGATCCAAATTTTGGATTTAAGGACATGAGATTATTTACTATTACCTATCAGCAACATCATGTTAAGGTAAACATTTGTATTCAAGGAAAAACTTTTCAAATGACCGCATTATTAGAATCAGGTGCAGATATTAATATCTTTAATATGAAGAACATTCCAGCCAGATACTGGGTCTCTGCTAAAAGAAAGGTTGTGGGTCTTGGAAATAAGAAGCTGCAGTATGAAGTTCCAAGAGCTTCATTGTGTTTTGATTCACATTGTGTATATATGAAGTTTGCTCTTGCAGATATTCTTGTTGATTGTATTTTAGGAAATATATTTCTTGTTGCAGTTGAACCACATGGTTCAGCCAGGTTGAAATGAGGAAGATTTGGTTACTTTATCTCAGTCCCCACATCAAGAGGCAAAAAGAAGAAGATTATACTGCCTTATGTTTCCAGTCCAAGGGTCTCTACTATGGTGCAGGCAATGCAAAAGTTAGATAAGGAAAAATCCTTACTAACAGACATCAAAGATTTGAAGAGTAAGATAAGGATTGAAGAACAGCTAAAGCTGCCTCAAATAAAACACAAAATTCAAGATTTGAAGCAAAAGCTAGAAGAGAAATGTTGTTCATAAGAGCCGAATGCCTTTTCGCATCGAAAACAACATACTATCAGGCTGCCATACAAAGAAGGATTTGCAGAAAAACCTTGCAAGAGTAGAGCAATCCCCATGAGCAAAGAGTACAGGGATCTTTGCCAGAAAGAGATCGAGCAATTGCTCGACAAGAGACTAATAAGAGAATCAATTAGCCCATGGAATTGTTATGGGTTTTATGTGAACAAAAGGGATCAGGGGAATCCCAAGACTTGTCATCAATTATAAACCTCTAAATTCAGTTCTTGCAGATAACACCTATCCAATTCCGCACAAAGGAGATTAGATCAGAAGAATTGCAGGTGCTAAAATATTTTCGAAGTTTGATTTAAAGGAAGGATTTTGGCAGGTGGCTATAGAATCAGATAAGTTTAAAACTGCCTTCAGCATTCCTGCAGGACGTTATGAATGGAATGTCATGCCATTTGGACTCGAAAATGCTCCCTCAAAGTTCCAGAAGGTGATGGATGACATTTTCAAACCTTATTTTGACTGGTTGATTGTATATATCAATGATGTTTTGATTTTTTCTAAGAATATAGATGAACACTTTAAGCATGTAAATATTTTCTTAAAGTTAGTTCAGATGAATGGGCTAGTTCTGAGCAAGAAGAAAATATAATTTTTTCATACTTCTATAAAAATTTTGGGCCATACAATCTGCAATGGGCAGATTTCTCTCGAGCAGCATGCCATTGACTTCACTGACAAATTTCGAGATGTGCTCAAGGATAAGACACAATTACAAAGGTTTTTGGGTTGTCTTAATTATGTCAGTAATTTTTATCAAGCTTATGCTAGTGACAGAAAAATTCTCAACAAAATGTTAGGTAAGAACCCTCCAGAATGGTCAAATCTTCATACAAAAGTCGTCCAGGAAATCAAGGCCAAGGTAAAATCACTACCCATTTTATATGTAGCCAATGACTAGGCATTCAAAATTGTTGAGTCTGATGCAAGTAATGTTGGATGGGGAGGAGTCCTGAAACAAAGGATTGGTAAAGAAGAACAGGTGGTTCAATTTGCCTCTGGTGTATGAAATCCAGCAGAACAAAATTATTCTGTTATTGAAAGAGAAGTCAAGGGAGCCTGGAACTGCATAAGTAAATTTGAGGTTTATCTGATAAATAAACCTTTTCTCCTCAGAACTGATGCATCAAGCTATGCAGAAGGAAATGACAAAGAATATTAAGAAGGCTGGAGAGGCTAAATTTGCAAGATGCCAAGCCCTATTTGCCAATTTTGATTTCTCCGTTGAACATATCAAAGGGAAAGATAATAGTCTTCCTCATTTTTTAAGCAGAGAATACATTGAGCAAAAAGAAGAACAAGTTTTGGTCGTGGTTAATGAATGGGAACATGGTCCAAAAAGGGAAACAATGAGGATTGTGCGAGATGAACTAGAATGGGAAACATATAAAAGATGATGGAAACTCAAAAATACGAAGGTCCTAGATGCAAATCTACAGACTCATATGGACATTTCAGTTGTATGTACCAGACAGTAAAGTTTATCCCAAGGGGAGGGCATGGATACATGATATGGTCTATGACAAAGCCAGAAGAAATGTTGAAGTAGCAAGAAAAGCACTAGAGCATAACTTTCACAACATTGCTACTATTTGGTACCATGGTGGAAAAGATACGAGAATATATGAAAGACATGTCTGGTACCATGGTGGAAAAGATACGAGAATATATGAAAGACATGTCTGTGACTTATGGAATGAACCAGTTATATTTTCAAACTCATATTTCACATCATTCTTATTAAATTTTAATTAAGCCTGAGACTGGAATATGTTTACCTGACATTACTCATGTTTCAAATGTGTTCATGTATTTGTGTCCAAAACAAATCATTTAATACACTCATTAAATAAATCTTTTAAAGTAGATCTTTTATTACCAGAGTGTCATGTCTAAATTAATGCTAAGATTTACATCTGCATTCATTCATTTTGAATGGAAAAATCGAGCATATTTGCGGACGGAGATAAAAAATTGAAAGTAGTTACTTTCATTAATACGGCCACAAGCGCAGGTGGTCGAGGTGTACATATAGATTAATTTTAGATTTTTATTTCGCACTGAATTAATTCGATGACCGTTCGGTTTGTAATGCATACATCCAGACGTTTGATCATATAACTTAAGTAGAGAACCGTACCGTGAATGCCAATCCCAATTTATTTCGAGGATTGCACGATAAATCCTATTTAGTTAGAAAGCTTTTCAAAAAGGAGTTGATTTTTTGGAGATTTTAGTGACCGCTGAAGAAATTGAGGTTAAATTTTAATTTGTTGTAGTTAAATTTTAATTTGTTGTAGTTAAAATGGTTTTTTAACTGTATATTTGGATTCAGCACCCTGAAAAACTTTGGGATGCTTTGATTGTGTAGAAACTAGCTTTCAAACTTGCGATATCAATAAATTACTGCCAGATTTTAACTGAAAAACCACAACTTTCAAAAAATCACATTATAGGACATTATAAACAAACAACTGCTTTCAAAAAAAAGTGGTGGGAGGTCGATAGAAACAAACATACATAACGATATGAATTTATTGGACATTATTTTTCCGTTACTCGTTAAAATTCTCTGATGCTTTGATTTTGTAAAAATAAAAATAATAATGATTAAAACTCGCCGAAGCTTTATGACTCATTCCACGCCACACTACAGAAACAGAAAAGCATGTATAAGGAAATTCAGTTAAATACAACAACAAGTATCTGGATATGATCTTTTTATCTTAATGGCTGTCGTTTCTCGTTGATTCTTTAATACTCAATATAACACATGTTGGCACAAAAAATCGAAGCCAATCGAAAATCATAAAGCTCCAAATTCAGAGAAATGGAAAAACGTTTGTCGATGTCAGAATTTATTGCCAATTCATTTTATTATAATAGTTGTTAATTCTTGCTGATTCACTAAAACTCATTCTGACAGAAAATGCATTGCAGATAACTCTGGTGTTTACTTAGAGAACAAACAGAGCGAAAACCTTTTGAGAGCAAAAAACAAAGTGAAATTTGTGAATTTACTTTTGATACGATCTGGCCAACCACTCTTAGGCTTCCAAAAAATTAAAGAAAGGAAAAATATCTCATATTGATGGAATTTATACTGAAATCAATTGCGCTCTTCTTTTATATACATCGTTTCACCGCAAACCAACAGCCTTCGAAAACAAGGAAAAATATCTCATATTTATCGAATTTATACTGAAATCAATTGCGCTCTTCTTTTATATACATCGTTTCACCGCAAACCAACAGCCTTCGAAAACATCACAGATTATCTCTCCAAGGAAGTGATAACGCGCTGGATGCAGCGGCGTGGGGTCTTGCGCCATCACTATCAAGAACATCAACCGAAGATTTCTTGGCATGCGCAGAATTCTGGGAATGGCGGCCAGAGTGAGCGTGTGACTGTTTCACATGGTGGTGGCGCAGGTGGTGTTTATGCCGGTGGTGTGCGTGACGCGGGTGGCGAGAATATTCAGCGCTGTTAAGACGGCCACCAACGGAAGAAGCAGGAACCACACGCTCGGTCGAAAACACCTGATTTTGCGCAGTAGCTTCATTGAATATTTCTTCTACCTCCTTCGGACTAACAGGCCTGGTCTGTAACCTATAAGAAAGGACGGGCATATGGTTCGATTCCGAATGAAGATCTCTGACCTTGCTCTCTACGGTTTCGGGAGATGACGAGATCGGCGCATCCATCGGAAATCTGGGAGACGACGATACATCGACCACGGTCGGCTTGAGAACTGTTGGGACTCCATGAGCGGCAACGTGGTAATCGTAATAGAGATCGGGGAAGGAGACGGTTGCACTGTTAACCATGACAGGCGCGTTGTCGTTTCTTGCGGTACCGAAGGTGGTAACCGTCAGGCTCCGGTTCTGCAGAAGCGTGTCGAGGCGCGCGGCGTTGGGGAGGCCGTTCAGATTGTAATACGATAATTTGGTGCTAACAATGTGGTACTTTATGGCGTCCAGGTACTCTTGCGACGATTTGGAGGCCAAATCCAAGTCGTAGAGAGCTGCGTCCGGCGGAGCAAAGAATGTATAGGAGCTGCCTGCAGGTGAGAGCGAGGATAGAATGTCGGCCGTCAGAAGGGCGTTGGCGAAGAGATGGTAACCTGATATTCTGAGCGTGTTGATCATTGAGTGCATGTCCTCGTCCTTTAGGAGATTATCAGCCCATACCATCGTTGGAAAGAAAGCGAGGAACAGTAACAGCAGAAATAGTGCCACAGAAAGCTTACGTCGCAGCGGCCACTCCATTGACACGATGGCCCTCTGTAAATTGTGAAGTGAAATGAATACGAAGCCTAGTTTCTTGTATCTTTGTGATCGCAGAGCAAATGAGCAAATTGCAATGACATAGAATTGGTCATCGAGTCATTTGCTTCCATATGTATTTATTTCATATCTGATGGTGGTGAAGTTGAAAGACTACGAAATGTAGAGGATTCCGGTTTGCGTCAGCGTCGTTGCTGTTGGAATCGTTCGAAATGATGTTGACGTTCCGATCGTTGGTAACGACGCTGACAGCAAATAGAAAGCGACCATAAGTGTTACGGTTGGAAGCGTTTGAAATGATGTTGACATTGCAATACTTGGCAACGACAGTAACCGGAAATCGAAAATAGAAGGCGGCCATAGGTGTTACGGTTGGAAGCGTTTGAAATGATGTTGACATTGCAACAGTTGGCAACGACAGTGACGGGAAATCGAAGGTTACTACAGTTATTAAGGGTAGTACTCCAGGATTTTTATGGCCTGATGCCGTTATATGCTGAGATACCACTCTGGCAATATGAATTTGAGTTTTGCAAATCAATGATTTTATATTTAAATTTAATCATATCATTTTAAATTATGGAAGGCTATATATTTTCTTTTTTACATGGGATAAGATTTACTGAATCGAGATTTATTGAATTAATAAATTTGTGGATTAATTCAATAAAATTGTTGATAATATTTATTTTGAATGCGTAAAATTCAAATATATTTCTGCTTAAAGGAAGAAATTTATAATATAACAATAATTTATAATTTCAATCTTAATAATTACTATTTTTATTTATTTATTTTTATAGTAATAACGATTGTTTTGTTTAAATAAATAATTTACGAAACGGCACATAGATTTCAATTGAAGTAATCATATTTCATTCGTAATTTTTTTAATTTTTTATTAAATAAGATTATTATTATTTTTTAATAATTAATTGGCAAACGTACGTTCATTATTCCAATTAAAGTAGATCATATAATATTCATTCTTACTTTCAATTGTTAAAAATTATCAGTTAATAAATCAAATTATAAGTATAATCAAATAAAAGATTTAAAATTATTAAATTTAAAAATTAAAATAATAAATATCAATTAAAAATTATTTTTTTATAAAATTAATAACTATTAAGTTTATAACTATTTTGTTAATATAATTAAATATAAAAATCTCTAATCAAATAATAACGGTGGGACTATATACCACAATTATCATATACACAATTTAGCATATACAATATCATATACAATTGAGATTAGTATACAAATTATCACGGATAATTAATTTTAGGTTTTAGATTAATATTAATAACTGTGGGACTATATACCACAATTATCATATACACAATTTATCATATACAATTGATATTAGTATACAAAATTTATCACGTATAATTAATTTTAAGTTTTAGATTAAAAAAAATAATTTCAATTAGATATTTTATACAATTTTTTTTTGTTTTTAATCAATTATTTCTATTTTTTTTGAAAATTTTATATCCTGGTTAAAAGCTTTACTCTTACTAAATTTGTTTTTATTGGCTAACAAATATTATAAAGGCTTCACTCACACAAGATTTGTTGACTATGAAATATAAGCAAACAAACTCAAACACTGAAAGAAAACTAGAATACCCAACACTGATTGCCCACATGGACAAGAAGTACTGAAAAATTAGAATACGACCCACCCTCATTATTAACCATCCAAGTTACCCGCAGCTTAATTGTCAAGCCTACTACCTCATTATTAACCATCCAAGTTACCAGCAACTTAATTGTCAAGCCTACTATCTCCAAGGGGGCGAAATGCTTCATGTATATAAGACTCCATGTGTGCCATTCTCTCATCAAAGTTGTCCAATCACTGTTGAAACCCCTTGTAACCTATATGAAGGGAGACTAGGTGATAAAAAATATGCCACTAATTATGCTATATATCTATGAGGAAACTAGTGGCTATCATTTTCTATTATTATGTCTATCCACTGATAGTGTCAATTCGCGAATCTGGGCCTCCAAGGAGTCAAAGGGGGTTGATGGGTTCACGGGCTTAGGGGAGATGCCATGCAACTGCTCCAACTCCTGCCCGTCGTCATATGGGTCTATTTGGTACATAGCTCTTTATCCTCGGGGGCGCACCATATTTGGGGCCATCCTCTTTGACGAAGCATAGGTTTTCCATTAAGGGCTTCCCTTGGCCCTCGCATTTTTTTCTAGCCAAGTAGCGTTATGTCTCCACAAGTGAGTCGACCTCTGGCCCTAAAGATTTCAATCACAACAATTACATAGCCCCGTTTTTGTAATCAATAATGTAGGCGATCCCCTCTCCCAGACGCATAGATGGTCCTCCTCAAGGCCTATCCTACGAGAGAATCCTCCCAAAAAACAGAAACACCACTTACGCAAAAAAAAACAGAAACACCTCTCTACGCAAAAAAACTCAACTACCTAGCAACTTTTCCTCCCCTGGGAACTTAGAAATATATAAATGACCACCCGGACCTCGCCACCAGGCTCCTTACTCTACCCGCACTTCCCTCCAGGGACAAAAATATGATAAAACCCACAATATAGAAACTTAAAAGGAAGATATTGAAGTCGATAAATCAAAACGAAAAGAGTGAATACTGAGAAAAGGTCGCCATGGGCACGAGTGGGCCTCAAAGACTACTTATCCACCACAATTGCTAACAAGGCTTAATCCAAAATGAGCAAACCCAATTGAGAATCCGACAAAGAAAAAACAATACAGAAATAACTACGACAAAGTGAGGGTTGCATCCCCACCACCGAGGCCGATTAAGAACCCACTTACATGCAACAACATCAGCCTAACTAGCACGAAATTGGCTCTATTTTCATAGAGCTACCGCGAACCAAGGTTCCAAGCGCTCTGCATTATCTATGGAGCCAACACGGCGCCAATGCTCCCCCAGCCATTACTAACTTTGCACAACAACATGATGAAGAACATGAATGGCTCGATTGGAAAGCCTCCCTACTTGCTTGAACCAAGTAGTCACCTAGCAATCCTATCCCTCATCTCCCAACACTTGCAAATGGACTTAATCGCGAAGACCATACCGGTTATACAAGTCATCTCTAGAACGTTCTCCGTCGAATCGCAAATGAGGCTTGCCTAACATGTTTCTAATGCATTAATGACACATGGAGTTAACATTAATGCCCATATTGTAAGTTTCACCTTTTCCATTTTCAACCCCCTCGAGAAAAATAACCTATATGATGAAAATGAAAATATAATAATATTTAAAAACATAGTAATATCTTTTTAATTATTTTTAGTATAATTTCTTATTTAAATATATAGTTTAAATTTAATCTATTATTTTAGATGATATGAAACGAGTATTATTAATTTTAATCTTAAATTTTTAATAGAATAATTTGATTACTAGATTTAAAAAAACTAATTAATTCAATTTAATTTTACACAAATCTTATTTTTGAAAAATTTATTTTATAATTTTTATTATTTAAATTAATTTAAAAATACAAAATCTTTTTATGGTTAAAAATTTTCAAAATATATTATCAAATTTATATCATTTTAAAAGTTCGAATTTATATCAATATAATAAATTAAAAATATTATTTTATTAAAACAATGTTGCTAATTTATAGATAAAAATTTTATAATTAAAAAATAATTGTCATTTATTTAAAATAAAATATTGATCACGAAATTGCACATCAGGTCATAAATCTATATATTTAAGTGAAGGCGATATAAATAAAGATATATTTTGTCTCTTACAAAAAACTTTCGATCAAGATTCCATGTGTTAAAGGAGTATGAGGATTGGCTTCGAAATCGTAGTTAGGTTATTATTATGTTTTTGGTATTTTTTTGTATTCTTACGCTATAAAGTGTTTTAGAAAGAACTCCTCCTGGTACCATTCTACACCATTGTGTATCGTCAGATTTATTGTAAGACGGTTGAAAAATTGTGTGCTTATCGGTTCGATTTCCCGAGCAAACTGCAAAGTGTCTTCATTCGAGGCATAAAAAATCGAGATTTCAGGATTGCGTTTCGCCCTAAAATTTGGACGCAGTAGTGCCACATTTTGAAAGTCTTTCTGGCGGATTTTTCCGGTCAAAATCCGGCAGTAATTTATTGGAATCCCAAGTTTGATAGCTAGTTTCTGCACAATCAATGGCTCCCAGGGGTTTTTCAGGACACTGAATCCAAATATGTAGTTAAAAAACCATTTTAACTGCTAAAAATCCAGATTTAACCTCATTTCTTCCGCCGGATTCCATCACCGGAATCTCCAAAATGTCGCATTATAAACAACTTCAAATTTCGACCACGACTTCCATCATTTCCTCCACCTCTCAACTAGAAATTTAACCCACCTGCCGGTTTGTTTTTTGTTTTTTTTTTTTTAAATGTGCACTTGCGTATTGTTATCGCATTCATAGGTTCGTATGACATTTCTTTAAACAATTATGGATTTCTGGAATTTTTATTATCTCTGTGGCAACAGGTATAATTCATTTGGTAATGCGTTGAACTTGTTATGAAGAAAGTTAACTGAATATAAAAGGGATATTATGCAAAGTATACATTAAAAAAATTATATTTTTTTAATATCTTAATTGTTTCTTTTATTTTTTATATATTATTTGTCATGAAAACTTATTATTGAATTATGTTTACGCCAGCCACTAAGGGCATTTGCAGCACTGACGCCCATAAGTACACCCATACAAACTGTTCACTGCATAGGAACTACACTAGTACTGTTGACGGCCATACGATACCCATACAAATTGTTCACGGCCTACAAATTGTTCACTACATACAAACTGTGGTTGCGTGGAGACATGTCCACAATGAATATTTAACAAATTCTCCACCCTGTAATTGATTCTCCGACATCTTGACCAACTACTTCACGCTGAACTCAATAACACACACTAAATGTTCTAATGTAGTAATGTCACTAAATGTTCTCATGTACTAATGTCCACCGCGTTGAGACACGTCGCATGAAGTTAATGAACGAGGAAACACACTTTATCACGTTAATGAACACATCTCTGAGTCTTCACTCAATCGATGTATGCACCATTTTAAATCAAATGTTGACTAAATGTTACTGCAAAGGAATCTCGTATATTTTAGGTTATTATTTTATGTTTGATGGGTTAGATTTATATGTTATTTTTTTAACGTAATAATTATTATATTTTTGATTTTAGACTTTTGTGACCTATATTATATAGGAAATAATCTGGTCTACATATTTGAAACCAATCAATGTAGTTCACCTTCAAAATAAGATGATGAATCAGATCTAATAAATGAAAAAAAAAGCTAACTAGTTAAAAAATAACAAATAGTTTGAATAAAAAATTAATATTAATAATTAAGATTTGAACAAAGAAAGAAAAGGCAACATCTTTTTTAATTTTAATTAATGCTATAAATAAAAAATAAAATATTATCACAAAACAATTTAAATATTAAAACTAAAAGAATATTCAGTTATTATATGAAACTATCATAAAATCAAGTATTTAACAAAAATATCTTCCAAATAATTAAAAAATAGTAATATAAAATAATAAAATTCATAGTGATACATCTATTCTTCAAAAAAAACTGTTGGGAATATAGAAGAATCCAAACTAAAGGTGATTTCATTATTAAATAGAGATAGTAAATTAAGAGATTATTTAATTTACATATCAAAATCACATTTTAGAAGGTTATAAATTAAAATATTCATTATAGCAAATACCGTGATGAAAAATAAATATTTCAAGATAATAATTAAAACCATATTGTTTAAACGGTATGGACAGAATTATATTCTCTCCGAATAAAAATAAATATTACTGTTAAATTGAAAACTATAAATTTTAGTTAACGTGTTTATATATATATAAACAATAATATTATTTTTATAAGTGCTTTCGATTGTGCTTTCGTGTGTATATATATAAACAATAATATTATTTTTATAGGTGCTTTTGATTGTGCTTTCGTGGAAGGTTTCTGTTCTGTGACAATCGGTGATTTCAGGAGAGCATATTTATTGTTTTTTCTTGGAAAATTTCTCCTTTTTCTTGTGTGAGGTAAGTCATGTTTCTCTTTTCTTATTTCTTTGATGAATGCTTAATTGAGCCCTACATGTAACAATTTTACTAGCACTAATTTCATTTGTATAGATTGCTTGTTCAGTGAAAATTCATCAACTTTGCATTTCCCACCGCTTATATTAGAAAACGGTGAAACATAATAGGCAAAGTTACAATATGTCCTCTCGCTTCCATGGATTTTACTCTTTTCTATGGTTCCCAACAAGTTTTATTTTTACTTTCTTTTCTTATTGTTAGTCCCTGCCCTCCGGGCCTGGCAGGGACTATAGCAATCGGTTTGGTCGGTTGCTATTAGTTGGACGCGAGAACCGATAAACAACGCAATTTATTAACCTAAGTTTCAAATGTATATTCTATAAATCATTTTTTTTTAACCAATACGAAATTTCCACCGCTATTTAGACCAATCAGAATTTTAACGATCTTATTTGGCCTCATATCGAAGCCAGGATCTGGGCAAACTTAGGATAAGTATTGATTTAAGATATGAATTCAATCTGATTTCTGAACACGGAAACTAATGCTAACATTACATAGCATTAATTCGCTAACATTAAATGTTAGCCTGATATATCAGTGAACTAGAACTACTTTAGTTCTAAGTTTAGCAAGTGTGCATGCATGTTGAGGTGCCCACCGTTGAAGTTGGCAGCTGGATATGTGCTGTCGACCATAGGGGCAGTGACCCCATCTTCATAAGAGCGGTGATCGCATCTTCATAAGAGCTGACCTGCCTGGGAGTCTTCCATGCCTGCAACTTGCGCAGTTTCGATGAAATGGAAGGCAGCTCCTCAATCTCGCAGCTCAGTCTCGCAGCTCAGTTTGAGACAGACGGTACACATACACATATGCTCTATTACTGTTCCTAAAATCAACACGTTCCTTCTGAGTTACAACTTTGTTATTCTGCAATCAAATACACAGTGAGTGAGTGATTACCTGAGGAAATTGGTTTCAGTGTTTCTTGCTCAGCGGCGAAACAAGCCCCGTAAGACAGAATTCTAAGCTATTTATTTAGATAGATAAAAAGAAATGAGAATTCTAAGCTATTTATTTAGATAGATAAAAAGAATCTTGTCATTTCGTGCAATCAAACTTACTTTGTTATTCTGGAATCAAATGGTATTCTGGAATCAAATGCTTTACTATATTATAAGGTTGTTTACCATACACAGTGAGTGAGTACCTGAGCAAATAGGTCTTACAGTCAATTCTTTCAGTTTTCGAATCCAACTCTGACTGAGGTCGGCGTCCTGGGCTCTTCACTGTTATACTAGAACGTTTATCTTCAGTCTGTCTGTACGTTTATCTTCAGTCTGTCTGTTTTAACTATAAGCCATTGCCATTTTGAATTCTGCAAAAAGTATTTCGACATATCAAAATGAATTAACAACCTACAAAAAAGTTTAAGAGCGACTACAGAACATACGATTTTGTAGTTACTCTAAATCATAAGTCCTGATCATCAACTTTCGGAGTTACAGCTTCATTGAGCTGCAATTTTCCAGAAATTTCTCCGCAAATCCTCTGAATTTGTACTTGAACATCCAAAAATTGCTTGATCCTCTCTTCCTTTTGCTGCCAAAGCTGTTCCAAAGCCGGTGTAATAGCAGCAAGTTGTTCCTTCAGGGTGCCTGTAGGCTTTTCAGGCTAGAAATGCAGTGAACAAATTTACTGACATAAGTAGCTAAACAAAAACTAAGGTTGCAAGCTACAGAAATTTTCCCCAGAAAGCTAAAGATTTATAGTGGACGCACTATAACTTTCCACAGAAAACATGATGATTTTGGTCATGGTAAGAAAAAATGTCTGCTAATATACTAATCAGAAAGTCACTTTTCCAGAGTTGCTGAAATAGCAATGACAGCATGTACTCAATATGGGAATCTGAGGCTTAATCACACTGGGATCTCAACCTGACATGAGTCTGTTTCTACGGAAAACAATACTTACAAGGCCATGAAAAGAGTGCTCGCCAAGTGCAGAGAGAAGATTGGTGAGTTCAGCTCTGGAATCAGCCAGGGTCTGAAGTAATCGAGCCCTTGAGCGGGTGGCTTGATCAACTTTCCGCTTGTAGACATCTAAACATTCTTGCTCCAACTGAAGCAACATCCTATCTCGTTCCGCATCACTTTCTCCTACTTCGTCCCATATTTGCTGCATGCATTACCAATTATTCCTTGACCATCACTGAAATGTTGAAGATTAACTTTCAGGAAAATGCAGAGAGACAATTTTCTATCATAATAACAGGGGATCTAGAAACATTAACATCAACGAAAGCCATAGATATGAATTCAAAAGGAATTGCAGCTTTATGTGCGGACTTCTGTGACATTGATAGCAACCTTGCAGATAAGCCAGATTAACTGCAATGAAGCTTCTACATTATTTGAAGACGTTCTCCTTTCCTTTCAAAAAAATATTTTCATTTCGTAAAAGTTCCATCTTTATGCAAAATCCGTTCCATTGTGATCATGATATAAGCCTAGCGGAGCCACACAGTATGTATACACTAACAGTGCCCTTAAAGCCTAAAATAACAGTTAAGAAGGGAGGCGAAGGAAAGGCACCTGTAGCTCCTGCAGTAAGGAGCCACAGCTCGTTTCAACTATTAACGGGTTCTGCATTTCAGTAGGCGCGACCTGGTACTTGTCTTTAGAAATATATGATTGAATCTGAAGAGATCTTGGATGTTAGCACGAGCTACAGAAACCTGTTAACAGCAGATCAAGATGCAAAGATCAGAAACTGAATCTAAAGCAACAACCACTCCACATTGTATGCCATAGCTTATCATTACCTGCAGATTCCAGAGAAAATTTTTTCTTCCTTGTTAATAGTAATAATAATAATATATACTAAATCTCTTGAAAAACAGTGAAGATGGTCACTACAACTACTGATTTATCTGTCATCCGTAAGATTACACAATATACTCTTTACAATCTGAACTTCGTTTTCCCCCAGATGGAGATTGGAAGTTTGATCCTTATTACTTAAATCTTTGTGCACTTTTCGGCTACCGATCAACAAATTCAAGCAGTCAATGCCGGTCAATGCTCAAGAAATGTTAAAAACTGCCGAGCTCAGCTTTTGATCTTTCGCTTTTACTACCGACTTGGCCCTATGATCTTTAAGGCTACTGCTGTCAAATCCACGGCAGCTGTGACAGTAAAGATACATAAAATACTAGCTAAATGCCTGTAAACACAGCACATCCAAATCTTACTCTTCATGCTTTTAGCCGATGAACGCATTCTTACTCTTCATGCTTTTAGCCGATGAACGCATGTACACATCTGCTAAACTCTTTCTGGAGATGAACAAAGATGGCGCCCTTCTAACGACGAACAATGGTTTTTGGGCATCCCGGAATTCTCCTTGGAATCCTTGCCATTCATTCCGCAGACTCAGTCTCTGATTCACATACAATGATACAATTCAATACACTTTCAAACGTTACATCAAAGAGAAAACGATGGAAAACTAATTGAGAGGTACTATATATGTTTCTATACCTTTCGTTGCATTGTAACGATGGCCGTCCCTGCAGAGTCCATGAGAACGACTTCGCCCCTGGAATCTGAAGGATAGTTGTCCACCCTAAACACAATGTTCCCTGTTGAATCGAACACACTGAGGCCATTGCAGTTGAAAACAAGAGATTAAGCGTTCTGCCAGCCTGCATGGGCATTTGAATGCATATTGACCAAGTGTCTTGCTTTGAGGGTTGTGGCTTTGCCAGTTGTCATCGGAGCCTGGAGTAGCAAGATGACGCTTTCTTGCATGGAGTCGCAGGTAACAAATTTCAAATGGTCAAAAGCAATAATAAAAGTATTAGTTAGGCAACATGCGGTAAAAGCTCATGTATTCTAGTAACTCTCCAACGACAAAGCTAGTTAATACATGGATAAGTATTTGAAACCATAGCTACCAAATTTATATAGACATGTATTTGAAACCATAGTTATCAAATTCTGACAATTGTAAGGATGGCCGTCACTGCAGAGTCCATGAGAACGACTTCGCCCCTGGAATCTGAAGGATAGTTGTCCACCCTAAACACAATGTTCCCTGTTGAATCGAACACAGTGAGGCCATAAGCCATTGCCATTTTGAATTCTACAAAAAGTATTTCGACATATCAAAATGAATTAACAACCTGCAAAAAAGTTTAAGAGCAACGCATATAATAAAATCTGAAGAAACTGGGCCTATGCTCACCGAAACATCTTGTATGTATTCGAAGAGAAACAAAAACTAAATACATACAGACAGATACAAACTTATAAATTGTTGAACAAGTCTGGGGAAACTCGAGTTTCCGCTTGACAAAATTGATTTGCTATACAACTGATTTGGCTTATTTTTTTTCCATAATAGATTTCAGAAAGCAGAGGCAAAACTGAAGCTCGAAGGTTGCTCTGCGAAGCCCAGTTCTTACTCTTCATGCTTTTAGCCGATGAACGCATTCTTACTCTTCATGCTTTTAGCCGATGAACGCATGTACACATCTGCTAAACTCTTTCCGGAGATGAACAAAGATGGCGCCCTTCTAACGACGAACAATGGTTTTTGGGCATCCCGGAATTCTCCTTGGAATCCTTGCCATTCATTCCGCAGACTCAGTCTCTGATTCACATACAATGATACAATTCAATACACTTTCAAACGTTACATCAAAGAGAAAACGATGGAAAACTAATTGAGAGGTACTATATATGTTTCTATACCTTTCGTTGCATTGTAACGATGGCCGTCCCTGCAGAGTCCATGAGAACGACTTCGCCCCACTGCTCCAAATTCACTTGCAGACCACAGGTTCAATGCATGTTGTTCACATTCGCGAACAAGCGTCCAGACGGAGGAGGCAGCAAGCGCCACGTTTCGCTCATGCTTTAAGTTTCGCTCATGCTTTTACGGGCAGATAAGCTGTGGGCTGCGGCAGGGACTAGCTGCCCCGCAG
>APFE030963369.1:0-19977 GCA_000404065.3 Pinus taeda | reverse complement strand
ATGGCTTCTCCTTAGATGGGACCAATCACCATGCCTCTCCTTTTCCTATTAGGGACTTTGGTCTTGGTGGTCGCATCCTGTAGACTGCAGCTATGGGATCGCATCTCCAACCATTGCTCCAATGGTTGCTTCCACTTGTTTATTGCATTCCCCAGTTCAACACTAGCATTTCCAAATTTTTCTTCTTTCCTTAACTATTTGTGGTCCAGAGTTGTCATTTCTCACCTCTTTGATTTGTTATCTCAACTAGTGTTGCAACCTCTTACTTCTTGGTTCAGTTGTTCATCTTTATTGTCTTCCCCTCGTGTATTTGGTTCAATTTTTTGGTCTTGGCTTTAGTAACTTTGATCTATCTTTCCTCCACTCATTCATCCCTACTTTTGCCGCCTCTCCTTCCTTCTCCTCTTCTCACCTTCACTCGCTTCTCAGCCTTCATTAATATTTTCTGTTGTTATCGCCTCCTTTTATGTGGCAAGCCATTTACTTCAATGTTGTAGGTTGTGTTACCACACAATCTATCAGGCCCTAAGCACGGAAAGCCTAAGGGTCAAAGAGCTAGACTAAGAGATAACAATAGGACAATGTCCCACTGTCACAACAACAAGTATCCCCTTTTGTTTACGGACCTTCACCGATGGGAGGATTCCCGGTAGATAAACAATCACCTTTAATTTATTTTCTAGTGTTTGAGGTACTATGTGATGAGGTAGGACTTTTTAAGGGAAGCTTTATGTGATGGTATGGCACTTTAAAAGGGTTTTCGTTCGCTGTTAGAGACCTAGAAGAAACTTGCACGAGATCTAGAGTTTTGTGAATTATCGCGGTTAAAGGTACTCCCAAGGTCAAGGCAAGGAGAAGAAAGGGCTTCTTATGATTTGTTCCAATGAACACAAAGCTCATACAACCCTCGAAGAAGTCCCCAAGTCAAGGAAATTCAAACTAGGGTTTCCCTTTTAGGGCACACCCGAAGCAAGCGTTTTTATGGATGAAAACACAAGGGATGCTTTTCAAACATTGAGGACTTGCGCTAAGGCCCTAAGCTTAAAGTCTATGATCCCGGATTCTACCCTTCCACTCTATAGAATTTCGCTCGATGCCCTAAGCTAGCCGTCCAAGAAGAGGGGACCAAAACTTCGGGAGAAGAAAATATGGAGAAAGAAGGATTTTATCACGAAATGGTTTGGACTAGTTCCTTCTGCTTTGGGCTTATGGAGTTCTAGATGCTTCATATTTTCCATAATTGTCTTTAAGGATGTAAAGAATTGATGCCCTAGATACCAAACCTCAACAATTACCCACTCCAAATTTATGGAGTTTTATGGAGGAAAAACAAAATTTTATCCACTAGGAACATTCATCACATGCCATGCTATGAGTAACATGTGCAATTGCCAACCAAATGGCTTTCAAAATAAATCTTCAATAATTCGAGCACAATATAACACTAATCTAGTTGCAACAATTCCATACATTAGACATTTTTCAAGATTGAAACTTCAACATGAGGCACTTACAAGATGAAAATATGATATATCCATCCACAATTCAAGAGATAGCTCCAAAAAAAATCGAATTTCATCTCCAAATATCAAAATGCATCCAATACATCCAATAGCTAATCCAAAGAAAAAGCTCGGATTTGCTAAGAAGGCCGAAGTTCCCAAGTGTGATGATGATCCAAAACAAATGAAGTTGATTTTTATTTATATGAGACTTAGTAGGTCGAATTATTAGCCCAAGGCCCCTAACATTATAAAAATGTGCAAAATACATGCCTTGGTCACAAGCCGACCAAGTAGCGTTTACAAATTATGAAATAACCATCCAACTGCTAGTCGAATTGATGACATCGTGTTGATGTAGGGTTGTTTGAGGGCCACGTTGAGTCCTCTTGGTGCCAACGTGTGTGAGAGAGCTCCATAAATTATGAACAAGGGATTGTCTCCTTACTCTCCATGCAAGTCATCATGTGGGGCCCCAAAATGAGTTTGGGGCACAAAAGCTGGTCCCATGGGTCTCCTGATGATAAAATAGCCTGTGATGCCCCAATACAGAGGGCTTCGACGATGGTGCTTGCCCTCCCATGTCTCAAGGGATGAGACAAACGTCCTCTGGGCCTTGGATCAACTGCAATATAATGTTAAGTTGGTTAGGGCACATTGGTCCAAGCACATCTTCTTGTGAATAATGTAGGGCAATGAGCAAACTGCTAAAGGTGTTGAGTGTTCCCATGGCATGGAATGATGCTCTACACATGATGAGAGTCTAATGGCTCTCAATGCTTCACCTAGGGGTGTTAATATGATCCTCTGGTAGACGTGGGCCCCGCTTAAGTTTCCCAACCCATGATGAAACCACCTACCAATCACATATAACACCAATGTGCATCCTCACAATTAGGTACAATAATTCATTAGTACATCTAAGTGAACCAAGATTATTTCTCAAGGGCACATAGAGACTTCATAGTTGGCTTCCTAATTTGTTACCTCCCTAGGTAGGAGTGGGTAATAAACAACCCTATTTGGTGTTCCCAATCCCTAAGGGGAAATACGGGTCCCTGGTACATCATTTAATTGATAGGTGTCATGTGAATGATGATAAATGGATGTGGACACGGGGGTCTCAAGGCAAATGCCATGGGTTCAAGGATGGTAATGATGATTATTTGGGTGTATAGTTGTAGGAGGGAGAAATTGTTGATACATGAGTTAACTCGTACTTTGATTTACAACCCTACTTTACTATCCTTTTTCCTTTTCTTGACTTTTCTTTGTATTTTTGGTCTGGGCTCCAGGAAATTAGAGCATGTTGTGTATGATATAAGTAGTTATCAACCGCTTAAGGTAGAGCAGTTCATCGCCCACCGGGGGTTGGGACGTGCATGGGTTCCTCAATGATTTGGGGGCACTCATAGGGCCCTAGGAACTAGGGTAATGACCATAATAAGGGGTAGAGCTCATGCTTGACTTTTTCCCATGTGCTATGTTAAATGTCCCAACCATCTTTTCCATTTTATAATATTATTTTTCTTTTGTTTCTTGCTTGTGGCCAGGACATGCTTTTAACATTCTTTCAGCTGCATCAACCTCCTGGGAAACATTTCCAAGCGCAACCTAGACATGTGGACAAGGGGAGTGGGTGTGTGAGTGCCTTGTGGACCCAAAGAAGGAATATGATGAAATAGGGGTTGTAATCTGCGGAGGGGAGGGAAAAATGTGGATGGGAAAACGCGACTGTGCTACCAAAATCAAGGTTTCCCAAACAGTGCCCTTCCTAAAGCCATAGGCCAATAAAGGAGATCCCACAGGACTAGGATTGAGGATTAACCTGCCCCATTTGAGGTGAGGGAAAAAAACTATGGGCAAAGCCCTTCCTTTTTTCGAAGTCACTCAATAATCCATTCCCAGGATGCCCAAGGAAAAACAAGCATAAGCACATAATTGCACAATGAAGAACATAACTTTTGGGTTGGATATCCCACCTTCAAACATATGTTCTCTAAAGATGGGTGAGGGGACATATGACTGATGCAGGGAGCGAAGATCAAATGGCACAATGTATCAACTACACTAGTGTTTGTTAGGGGCTATTGGCTATTTTCTCAATATAGATCTAGGAGAAATTTTTCTCCTATGGGGTCACCCACTTTTGGTGGGTAACATGCATTTTTGGCATTGAGATTACCACACTCGCATATTTTTTGTATCTAAACAAGCTCCTACATCATCAACTACCATCTAGTACAAGTATGGATATTCTAATTCTTCTCGCTTTCTGTTCTATTTTCATTTACATTTTTGATATTTCACATTTTAGTTATGAATTTGTATGGCAATGCCTTATATATACATGTGAGACCCTAGGGCTAATGGAAGGTACAAGATAGACCTTAGGGATAATGGAAGAGTGTGTAATATCTTGTTTCAGAGATATTTCCCCAAACCCTAGTAAACTCCAACCAAATACATACAAACGATATAATAATCGGGAAGCTGAAAATGATGGAAATAACAATGGTGCCACATCTAATAATATAAACATGAAATATAAGTAGATACTCAAGAAATGCAGAGAGAAATGCTAAGCTATTTTATTATACTGAGTAATAGAATGAGTACATGAGGTGATCAGAAAGATGGCACCTTGAATTGCACAAGGAAAGTGAAGAAATACACTCAGAATAACAAAGGAATGGCCTCTCTCTGAACTGCGTCCAAGCTGCTGGAAAATTGCCGTGTTGCTACTGCTGGAAATCAAATGAGGATTTGGGGCTGTTCCCCTCCTCAGAAAATGCTGAAACTTTGGAATTAGACTCTACTCAAGAAACCCAGAAAAACCCAGAAAGATTTTCTGAAATGGCCGACCCCCGAAAATCGCCCCCTTGAGGACGGACCCACACAGTCCCTCAAGGCTCTGCGCTGCCACTGAAAAAAAACCCCTAGAGAACTCTGCCTGAAACTCAGCCAAAATCCTCCAAAATGCAAGGGCTGATCCCCTGGTCAATCTCCCAGCACAAATCCCCCTGCAAAACCTCAACCCAGAACTCCTGCCAGAAAGAACTGCGTCATCCCTCTCAAGACTGCGCAGTCATCCAAGATGCTCAATCCTCCTGTCAAATGCTGATGAAACTACTGCAAAAATACTGATGGAAATACCTTGCCCAAACAGGCACTCGAAGTCCCCCGGGGGCTAAGGGTGAGATCTCCGAACAAAGACACTCAATGCACTAAATAGTGCTGTAGACTAGCTAAACAGCCAGCGTGCTAGAAGTTGAAGTGACTAGCTCAAATGGACATAATCGAATGAAAAAATGAGGGGGCTCTTCTCTCCTTTATAGCATTGGCCTCTCCCGATCCCAAGGCTCACCTCCTCCAACGTAATCTCCTCTTCCCACGTGTTTCTTTTCCATCTGCGCAGTCCCTCCAAGTGTTTGTGTGGGCCCCATCTCTGCGTGGTCCTTTGGCCCCCTTGGCTCCCCTTTAAGTCACAACGTTGTGCTACTAGGAAGTGACTTTTATTCTGAAGTGAGTTATGTCCCCTTTTCCTCACCTTTTTATTTACAAATAACTATAGAAGGCAAAATTGAGCAAAATCGAATATTCTAATTAGCCATGGCTAATTAGGAATATTACAGAGTGATACCTGGTGTAACCTTAGTATCTTCTTCACACATTGTAGGTCAATTGTTCTCTGACATAGGGGGAAATACATAAAAGAAACTAAGTCTAATGAATGATAATAATTTCAAAGTGTTGTAGACTTATGATTAATATGATTTGTGATATTTCATGATCTATATTGTAAATTTATGCAAATAGAAAATAAAAGGATGGGATTTTTTGTTTTTGAGAGTGGTTGAAAGGAAACAATAATGTTTAATCTAGAATTATGACTATGGGCTCTAAAATCCAGATTTGGAGGGTTTCTTGTTTAAGAATGATTGGGACCAACAAAATTGCAAATTGCGTATTGTCTCCAACCCTTTCCCGTTATCAATTGATGCAAAAATTTTGTTTGAAAGGGCTTGTTACTGCAAAATTTTGTAGGCCTAGTGCAAATCCTCACTAGGAAGATCCAAACCTCGTGGCAACAGGAGAATGGCCACCACTGTCACCTCAACAACCTTTCCCCAACTATATAGTGGTATATTGCACCACATGAAAGAATTCTCTGTATGTGGATCACCTAGAGTATATTCAACAAGGAAGGTTTAAATGATGTGGCATGTTTTCATAGAAATGAGTCTAGAATCAAAATGTAATCGGTCAAATCTTATATAAACATAAAAGTGAAGAAATTCACTGGTTTAGTTTTTATTTTTATGGTTACATTTTTCTATATAATATTTTATGTATGTATTTTTCTATTCTAAGGGCTTTTTGGATAATAAAAATTAAGGACAATTGCAGAATTTTCTAAAACGAGATGGTTGTTTGGTGGAATAAGGAGTGTGCCTTATTTCCACGAGGGCTGTGGGGTCAAATCGATGCCCATTTTGAGTTGGTTGATCAATGCTTGTGGATTCTGGCTGGAGGTGGAATCCCAAAAGTTAAATGAGCTCATGCTTAATCAAGAACAAGTTTTGAAACCAAGCCCTACTAGAAACGATTATACTTGGGGAAAATCCTTCAACAAATAGCTCTATTATGATGCAAAATAAACTGAAGCCCTTGGTGAGGAGCACTCTAGTGCATGGCCCAACAAGAAGAAATGAACTCTACCTTACACCAATAAGAGAGATGTGCGAGTAAAACCCTAGACATCCCTAAGGAAGTGATAAAGATTCCTTTCTAATGGATTGATCTAGTTAGTTTTTATAGTATCCTTTAGTTATCCACAAATCGCCTTAAGAAATATGTGAAATCAACCAAGAAAGATAATTCATGATGAACACCAAAGGTTTCATGAAAATATTTCATATTATGGAAAAACGATCTCAACAATTCACAATGATCAACAAAGGAGGGAGATTTCTCTTTGTTTAGATTAGGATCTCAACATCTTTCCTCCTTTTTCTTGAAAAAAAGCAACTTTTCATCCACAACATGCTTCACGATTAAGTCAAACTACAAGTTATTTCATTACATTACTTAAATCTTAAAACAGGTGAGACATCCCACCAATTAGAGGTTTGATTTGACAAAAGGAGGTCCTAACTAGTCTAAGGGTACAACGTTCCATCAAGAAATAACATGACATTCCTTGAAAAATGACCCTGAGTGCTTAGGAAGTCAAAAATTCCATTTTGTTTGCACAATGTTGCTTGAATGAATATGTTGGCCTTTCCAACAGCTAGTTTAATGTGGAAGACGTCACTTTCCTTGGTGCAAAGATGATTCAAACCATGCTTTTAGGCTCCTTGTTTGTTTTTGACTTGAAATGTACCTTGCATTGCTTGGAGACCTATATGGCCTTATGTTTTTCCTCAACATTCCTCCAAATTGACCTTTACATGATCCAATGGGTAGAAAGGGTGGACGCCACTCCTTGTCTAGGTCCATTTGCCCTCTTTTTGTGTGGGTTAAGGCTTGAACTTTCTTGAACATGAGTTGTCCTTGGTCCATGATGTGTCCTTGACTTGCTTTGACATATTGTGTCTCAACACATTTTCCATGATACCTCTTTTAACCTCGTGGTTTCACCAAAAGTAGAAGTTGACTCGTTTTGAAGATACCTCATCGATGCAAATGGGACATTAAAGGGGGCGTTAGTAGTCCTTTGACTTGGAGTTGATTACGCTTGACTTGGAGGTCACAAGAGATCTTTTCATTACCTTGGAGGATGTGGGTCATTGCACTAGGGAGCATTAATGTATCACAAACTGTGAGACTTCAATGAAGAATGATGGTCATGGCCAAATAGGTATGCATACATATGGATATGGTTGATTTGGGGAACAAAGAGTGCATTAAGGTAATGGGAAACTCAGGGGAAAAGTACAATAAGCGATCACCTTTATAGGGCTACTCAAGAAGTGCACCAATAAATCATCATTCATAGTAGATTCAGCTCCTGAAGCTCACATATCACCGTAGGAGATAAGAATGTTGCGTGATGCTTTCTTTCCCATAGTATTTTTCTCTTTTCCTTACCCATCGAATGTTGAATGAAATCCTTTCCTTCTAGTACTAACCTTTCTCTAGTGGCTTGTGGATTATGCTAGCCTCATAAGGTGTCGATAATTAATATTCTCTACCAAGTTGAGTGATGCTTTGTTTTTGGGAGGGTCAATTGTGAGAGAAACCTAGGCCTTATATGTTGAGGGTTTCTAAAAAAAATAATAGCACCCCCATTCATACTTTTACTAATGAACCCTTTCTCTTATATACTCTCTCTCTCTCTCTATTTGTTTTGCTTGCCCCTTTCCTAGGATACATCACCACTAACGAGTCTCTCTAGGTCGTCTTCTCAGGTAGGGCCCGACCTGAGATGGCTTTTCCTTAGATGGGACCAATCGCCATTCCTCTCATTTGCCTATTAGGGACTTTGGTCTTGGTTGTCATATCCTATAGACTGCAGCTATGGGATCACATCTCCAACCATTGCTCCAATGCTTGCTTCCACTCATCTGTTGCATTCCCCAGTTCAAAACTAGGATTGTCAACTTTTTCTTCTTTCCTTCACTATTTGTGCTATAGAGTTGTAATTCTCACCTCTTTCATTTGCTATCTCAGCTAGTGTTTCCATCTCTTACTTCTTGGCTTCAGTAGTTCATCTCTGTTTTTGTCCCCTTTTGCTTATTTGGTTTAGTTTTTTGATCTTGGATTTAGTAACTTTGATCTCTCTTTCCTCCACTAGTTCATCCCTATATTTTCCACCTCTCCTTCCTTCTCCTTTTCTCACCTTCACTCGCTTCTCACCC
The DNA here is from genome assembly GCA_000404065.3 of Pinus taeda. Lineage (NCBI taxonomy): Eukaryota > Viridiplantae > Streptophyta > Pinopsida > Pinales > Pinaceae > Pinus > Pinus taeda. The sequence goes on along the minus strand of APFE030963369.1, from coordinate 11,612 downwards.
TCATTGAGATTTGCTATTGTTATCGCCTCCTTGTGTGTGGAAAGACATTTACTTTTATGTTATAGGGTGTGTTACGACAATCTAGCAGGCCTTAAGGAGGGAAAGCGTACGGGCCAAAGAGCTAAACTAAGTGATAACAATGTGATAATGTCCCATTGTCAACACAACCAGTGTCCTGTGCTCTTTGTGGAATTTGGCCAATGGGAAGAGTCCTGGTAGATAAGTAATAATCTTTTATTGATGTTCTAGGGTTTTAGGTACTAGGTGATGAGGTAGGACTTCTTAAGGGAAGCTCTATGTGATAATATGGAACGTCAAAAGGGTTTTCGCTCCCTATTAGAGACTTAGAAGAAAGTTGTACGCGATCTTTGGTTTTGTGAATTATTGTGGTAAAAGGTATTCCTGAGATCAAGGCAAGGAGAAGAAAGGGCTTCTTATGATTTATTCTAATTAATACTAAGCTCATACAACCCTCGAAGAAGTCCCCGCGTCAGGGAAATTCAAACTAGGGTTTCCATTCTAGGGCACACCTTTAGTGTGCTTTTTACTTTTTCATCATAATGATTTTTATTCTGTGTGCATAACTTAAGGGTTAGAGCTTGCTCTTATGATTTAGTATTTGAGATAATTTATTTCTCATTAGGGTTGGGACATAAAAGGTTTCCTTTTAATGAAATGGAGAATCAAGTGCTCAGGAACCGGGTGATGACCAATGAGGAGGGTAGAGCTCATGTTAAGATTTTTCCCATGCGCTAACTTCTATCCTAACCTTCTTTTACATTTTGATGTTCTTCTTTTTCTTTCATTGTGACCATAATATGCTTTCCATTTTTTTAGTTGCATTAACCTCAAGGACAACGTTTCTCCTACTCAAGGAGTGTGGACAAAAAAGTGCCAAAACCCAATGAACCAATGACAAGTTAGACCCGAAGAATGGCGGTGGTATAAGGGGCTTGTAATGTGGTATGGAAAGTGGGAAGTATGATGTAGGGAAAGACGAACATGCTATTTCAATCCGTATTTCCCAAGTGCCCCTCTTACAACCCTAAGGCCTTAAGGGAGGTCCCACTAGATTAGGGGTAAAGATTAACTCCCCTAGTAAGGTGAGAGAACAAATTTACAGTCAAGATCAATAAATCTTCTAAATCACCCCTTTATCGATACTAAATGCGCAAAATATACAAGTATAAGCACTCTATTGCAAAATGATCAAAGTACATTTTGAATAGAAGCTCACTTTCATCCAAGAGGAAATGTTGGATGGGGAGAGGTATGTGGTTGATGCAGATGGCGAAGGCATATAATCATCAAGAAATGGATATAAAAGGTTGATGGCTCGCTAGTTGTCCGAGTGGCTATCAAATGCAGGAGAAAAGGTTTTGCCTATGGGGTTACGCATTTTGGTGGGTAACAGGCACATCATAAAAAATTTAAACACCCAACATTTCAAGCTCAACATTTCAGCATATGGAGGATCATCAATAGGTGCAATATCACGTGGAAGTTGCTCAAGGCCCAACGATCAACTCTTTTGGGGCAACAAGGTTAGATTGTTTTGGTTTTCCTCTCTTTCATATCTAGCACTTAGGTTAGTTATCTCATCTAAGGAGATTTATGACATAACCCCATGTTAGTTTGGTTTTGTTTTTTAATTGGTTGTTATCTACATGTTGTGAATTGTAATTAATCTATGTCACTAGGCATTTAATGAAGGGTAAAATCGTAGTGGACCTATTAGCATTCCCCTTTCTCATTCGATTCCTCTTAGTTTTTCTTAATTTTCTCTAAAATTGAGTTGTAACATCTCTCTCCTTCCTTGTGGTAGCATATTTCCTCACTTTAACAATCATGCCACATTTTGCCAATTTTACTAATGAGTTGTCATTAACTCTTCTATATCTCAGGGGAAGTCTCTCTAATTCTTTTTGGTGGCAGGGGATTTTAAATTTACTAAGCCCCTACCCTAGATACCTATTACCACTCATATTAGTAGGCTTATAAAGGCTTGGCCAAGATTCCAAATGGTAAGCACACATCAGATGCCCCTAATGTCACCCAAGCACACTCTCCTCTCACTTTTGGAAAACTCCCAAAATTCCATAGATGGTATTCCAATCACCAAATGTATTAGGATGACCAGAGCCTACAAACTATGAAATGCTGAAGGGTATGATTTAAAGAGAAAAAATAGATTTGATCCGATGTATGATATATTACTGTAGAAAACACAAACCAACGAAGAAAATACTAAATTTATGAATGAAGTAACCTTGACAAAAGAGCCACGATTGATTATGAAGGCCCTCAACAATGTTGGTATTTAAACCATGAAATGATGATTTACCTTGCATTTACAGACCTGCAAACATGAAGTTTTGCAGAAACCAACAAAGGAAAGCTGACTCTAGGGCCTCTCATAAGCCCAAAATGCTATAGAAACTTATGAATATGAATTTGAGATGATATTATAATGAAATATAATGAAAATAAACATACTAGCACTTCAAAGTATTGATTATTCAAAAAGTTATTCAAATGTGGAAATTTTTACTCAATTTTGGGGCACCAACTCCTCGGGTTTGAAAAATGAAAGTGTCCCAATTAGCATGAAACATGTTGCAATTGTTAGGACAACTGAAATCACTTCCAAAGGTGATTGATATTTAATTAGAAAATTTTAGAAATGTTCCTGGGGATTAGAAGGGTTAGAATCAACTTTTCGTGTATCACAAGGCAAGGGATTTTACCAATACTTGAGCTATAATTACTGAAGATAAAATCAGATTTCTAAAATCTCCTTAAAAACCCTTCCACATTTTTAGATCAAAATTAAATGCAAGAAAGGAGAGGGGGCACTATCTTTCTTAGATATTCAATGTGGCACACCATTCTAAAAAATGAGCCTAGAATCAAAATGTAATCAGTCAAAACTTTTTTTTTTTTTTTTTCCAAGGAAAAAAACAGTAACTTTTTATTAAAAAATAATGAAAAGTTACACTAGCAGATGTACTGAAACATGCCTTAAGCTGCCGCAAGGGCTCAAGTGCTTTCGCACCCCACACAACGTTAGCGAACTAATGTGCACAAAGAATAATATAAAGAGAAAAGATGTAGAGGAAGGAGGAGAAGGGACAGAAAAAACTGAATTCCGACAGTGAGCAGGACTCATGCTTCAGGTTTTTCTCCCCTTTTTTTTTTCGACCTTGCGCCACTCTCCTTGAGAGGGCTCGATCGAAGCAATGACTATCTGTGTTTCTGTATTCTGAGGACCAGTTTCTTTGTCTGAATCTGAAGTGTCTGAGTGATGGTGCCGTTTGTTGCCTCCCGTGCTAGGAGCCATGCTAGACTTTTCTGCCTTGTTGTCTGATGGGGTTTCCTTCTGATTCTCCATTTCTTGAGGTACCTCGGTTTTCTCTGCTGGGTTCTCTTCCTCTGCTGCTTCTGATTCTTCGTCCTCTGAATCTGGGGGTGAGAATTGCCATCCTTTTTTCTGCTTCCCTTTCTGCTTTTTTTTATTCTTGACTTCTGGACATGAACTTTGTAAGTGTCCTGTCTGCCTACAGATCCTGCATCTGAATGCGGTGTTTTCATAATCTAGTACCTGTAGCCAGTTCTGTTGTTTGTAAACCAGCCTTATGTTGTCCGACAACCCTTTACTTAGATCTACTTCCACACAGATCCGTGCGAAAGTGTAGATCCTTTCATCGATCCTTTCCAGATCTGTTTTGACATATTTCCCTATGCTGTTCCCAATACCTTCCAGCACTCGTTCATGCCAAAAGTGCAGTGGAAGATTGTATAGTCTAACCCAAACTGGCATTTTTGTTACAGTCATTTTATTTGGGTCAAAATTTGGGAACCATGGGGTCATAAACAGCCCCGATGTTCCCCATAACCATGGCCCTGTACTTATGACTGTATCTCTGACTTCCTTGGATGTAAACTTTACGATGAAGAACCCTTTTGAACATAGGTGGATATCACATTCCATGGTCCAGCTGGTGAAGATCCAATGGAATAGATCCAAGGGTTTTGGCCAGAAACTGTTGAAACGGCAATTTAGAGCTTGTGTTTCATAGTCCTTAGCGACATCATCAATCCCTGACGATTCTAAGTTTAAAACTGGGGTTTCTTCTGATTGATCAACTATGTATGGCCTGGGCAGGGATCCGCCGTGGCCTGGAGAGGGCCCTGAATTCCTGCTGCCCGGAACAAACCCCGAATTCCTGCTGCCCTGTAAGATGTTTTTGTAGGATCCCTTTGCTTGGTGTTGGGCTGCAGTTTTTTTCCTTTTATCTCCCCCTGAGGAGCTTGTCTGTCCCTGAGGCAGAGCCCCCCCTCTTAATCTGAGATTTAGGGTAATGATTGATCCTGGCCCAATCTCGTAACTTTCCAACGATCTGCAGTCCTGAAGGGACCGCCTTCCACTGACCAGATGCTGGACCTGAACTGGGAATCCCATTTCTGCCCTTATTTGTTGTTTCAGATGCATGGAGGTGTCTCCTGCATGAACCCAAACTAAACGAAATTTCCCCTGAGGGGGTTTAATCAGAATCTGAAAACAAGGATTTGTTACCTGCTCTGGCTGATGGCGAAGTTTCAGATCTGGCTCTGTTTTGGTTCGTTTTCCCTTATGCATAACTAGATCTACAGAAACTCTGCTCGATCTAGGGTTGATGTCTTCGTTCTGCCGCCTGAGATCAAGCTGTAGTCCCAGATCTGGCCTCCTATTTCTCAGTTTGGGGCTCAGATCAGGTAGATCCATCCTAGATCTGTTGAGATTTGGCCATGAAGATATGTAATGGGTCAGATCTGCATCAAGGAAGCCCCCGTCTTTGCATGCAGAATTCGAGAGAAGAGGGACAGGATCTGGCCAGCTTCCCGATTGCTTTTTTCTGGATCCGATCAGATCTGTAAATTCCGCACCTTTTCTCCATTTTTCGACCCAGCATTCTACGAGCCCTCTGTCAAAACGGTGCGTTAAGTTGATAGAGGCCCAGATCTGAGATAAAGGAAGCAGGGAAACCTCAGGATCCCAAAGAACCGGGTCCACACTCCCCCCCCGTGGTTTGTCTTCAGCCGAGCCTAGCAAAATCGGCCCTGGATCATCTGATCGGATCCACAGCCTGCCATAGACTTGGGCAGATCTGCCGGGCTTGAGCAAGGCGATAGCGTAGGGCTCATCAGGACGAAACCAGGTCCAGGAAAAAAGGAAAAACGCCGGACTCTGTTCTCTGAAGATCGAATCGTGTACAACCTTCCCAACAGACAATGCATCCCATAACCAGAGGGAAACTCCGGGGATTGAGGGTCCAGCCGTCAGGGTTCTAATCGGTCTACAGGAGAGTAGGACTTTTGGCTCTGCGGCGGCGCAAAACGGGCGATCCGAAACCCTAACCTCATGATCGATCTCCGTCAGGGCAGCGCTCTTCTTTTCCATTTCCGCTCTCTCGACACGGCCTTCCTTCCTTGAAGTTCAACTCTTCTATAAGAGCACCAAAAGGATATACATAGTCAAAACTTATTTAGACATAGAAGTAAAAAAATTCTCGGGATCAATTTTTATCTTTGATGCTTATATTTTTCTATAATTTGTTTTTTATGTATTTTTTTCTATTCTCAAGGCTTTTTATATAATAAAAATTAAGGGCAATCACAAATTTTAGTAAAAAGAGATGAGGAGTGTGGCTTATTTCCACTAGGGCTATGGGGTCAAATTGATGCTTGTCTTAAGTTGGTTATTCCATGCTTGTCATTTATGGCTAGAGGAGTAACACTAGAAGTTAAAAATCACCTCAAGGCTAATCAAGAAAAAGTTTTGAAGTCAATCCCTACTAGAAAGGATCCTACTTAGGGGAAAGTCGTCAATCATTAGCTCAACTATGATGCAAAATAAATTGAAACCCTTGGTGGGTAGCACTAGGGAATGGCCCAACAAAGAGAAGAGACAAACTCTACCTTACACCAACAAGAGAGATGTGCGAACAAAACCCTAGACATCCCTTTACAAGTGACAAAGTTGCTTTTCAAATTGATCAATCTAGTTAGTCTATGTAGTATTCTTTAGTTATTTGAAAATTTCCTTAGGAATATTTGAAATCAACCAAGAAAGATAAACTTCAAGATGAACACCAAAGATTTCATGAAAATATTTCACATTATGGAAACATGATCTCAACAATTCACAATGATTTGAAAAGGAGAGAGAGCTCTCTATTTATGGATGAGGCTCTCAACACATTTCGTCCTTTTGCTTCAAAAGATAAGTGACTTTTCATACACAATATGGTTGGAGACTAAGTAAAATTACAATTTTTGTCGTCGCATTACATAAATCCTTCAAATGAGGTGAGATGTCCCACCAATTAGAGGATCAATTTGACAAAAGGAGGCCCAAATTGACGTAAGCATACATTTTTCCATCAAAGAATGGCTTGAATTGTTGGAAAAAGTATCTTGAGTGCTTAGGAATTCAAACTTTCCACCTTTTTTGCACAACATTACTTGAACGAGGGCTTGGACATTTCCAACGGCTAGTATAATGTGGACAACCTGTTGAATTTTTCACAACACTTAAGAATTAGGTTTGAGTCTAATATCGCGATCACAAACACACTCAAATGCCACAACAAAAGCACTTTGCACAATGGAATAAAAAATAACAATGAATCAAGTTGTACACAAGACAATTTTTCAGACCACAACTTGTTATATACAAAATTTAATACAACAATCTTAGGGCTCCCATACGATGGATCATGGCACTTACATAGAACCCTGTACAAGACACAACTAGGGCTTTGTGTCAACAACTATGACCACCAATCTTTCCATGAACAAAGTACGATTGACTTGGTTGATCATAACAGTCCTTTCAATCCACTTACCTTGAACACATCTAGCAGGTACTTTGCCTCCTCTTTTGCTGATCACTACAACTTCTGCAACATCAAAATGGTTGCATTTCCAGCCGTCAATCTGCTGCTATCAACTGCTCTTGGCTTCTCCAAGATGACTGAACATTGGTTCTGTGATCTTCCCACTAACAATGTCCTCTACCGCTCCAAAGGATCAAGTTCTTAGGGTCTTTACAATATGCCCTACTATGAATGAGTTTTCCCTCCTGCAACCCACTGAACTAGGGCACACAAATCTTCCTCCTAACATTTCATTAGATCCTCCAATGAACATTGTACATGAGGTCTTCTAGGGCTCCATTAAGCTGCTCTCTTAATAGTACCAAGCTTGCACCTTTATCACTGTACTAGGGCTCCACAAAACAACCCTCTTAACTGTCACATTTTTGCTTCTTGGTGATAGCTCTAGGCCATCTCAAATTTGTGTTCCTAAGGCCTTTAGGACAATCTTATCTAACCACTCCAGAGCAACTCTCCCTTCCAATGAATCTGCTCCACATTAACGCTATTTTCCTTCATTGTATTAGTCCTATACTATGCGCATAAACTTGCACTTTTGTACAACTACCTTAGGTTGGCTGTAGTCCACTCGAGGAGAGACATATGCATAGTATCTTTATGCAATACACCCAAAATTTGCGGCCCAAATCACAGTCCATATGTCTCCTTCTTAGGGTCTCTTTCCTCTCTCCTATGGACAAAAAAATCAGAGTGAAACTTATCATACTTCTGAGCAGACTCTTAAGGGAAGCGTACCATAGAGAGAAGACTACTGTTCTTCAAAGCCTTGAACAACCCTTCCTTCACCTAACAACAACTTATCTCCACACACATCAACCTCTTTCAAACTCTACCACAGATGTAAAGATCTCGGCCTCTCTGTATCACTTTAGTTACTTCATACAGACCTGTGGCGTCCCTGAAAATGACCAGGCATACCTCTATTCTCCTACACTGGTACCTGGGATAGGTCGACTCTTTCATGCAATAACACCCCCATTCATACTTGTACTCATGAACGCTTTCTCCTTTATACTTCTTTACTTCTTAATCAGCTTGGGGAAGTCCTCCTATATCCTCTCTTTTTGTTTCATTTATTTCCTCTTTCCTAGGTTACATCACCTCTAATGGGCCTCTCTAGGTCGTCTTCTCAGGTAGGGCCCGACCTGAGATGGCTTCTCCTTAGATGGGACCAATCACCATGCCTCTCCTTTTCCTATTAGGGACTTTGGTCTTGGTGGTCGCATCCTGTAGACTGCAGCTATGGGATCACATCTCCAACCATTGCTCCAATGGTTGCTTCCACTTGTTTATTGATTTCCCCAGTTCAACACTAGCATTTCCAAATTTTTCTTCTTTCCTTAACTATTTGTGGTCTAGAGTTGTCAATTCTCACCTCTTTGATTTGTTATCTCAACTAGTGTTGCAACCTCTTACTTCTTGGTTCAGTTGTTCATCTTTATTGTCTTCCCCTCGTGTATTTGGTTCAATTTTTTGGTCTTGGCTTTAGTAACTTTGATCTATCTTTCCTCCACTCATTCATCCCTACTTTTGCCGCCTCTCCTTCCTTCTCCTCTTGTCACCTTCACTCGCTTCTCAGCCTTCATTAATATTTTCTGTTGTTATCGCCTCCTTTTATGTGGCAAGCCATTTACTTTAATGTTGTAGGTTGTGTTACCACACAATCTATCAGGCCCTAAGCACGGAAAGCCTAAGGGTCAAAGAGCTAGACTAAGAGATAACAATAGGACAATGTCACACTGTCACCACAACAAGTATCCCCTTCTGTTTACGGACCTTCACCAATGGGAGGATTCCCGGTAGATAAACAATCACCTTTAATTTATGTTCTAGTGTTTGAGGTACTATGTGATGAGGTAGGACTTCTTAAGGGAAGCTTTATGTGATGGTATGGCACTCTAAAAGGGTTTTCGTTCGCTGTTAGAGACCTAAAAGGAACTTGCACGAGATCTAGAGTTTTGTGAATTATCGCGGTTAAAGGTACTCCCAAGGTCAAGGCAAGGAGAAGAAAGGGCTTCTTATGATTTGTTCCAATGAACACAAAGCTCATACAACCCTCGAAGAAGTCCCCAAGTCAAGGAAATGCAAACTAGGGTTTCCCTTCTAGGGCACACTTAGGGCAAGAGTTTTTATGGATGCAAACACAGGGGATGCTTGTCAAACGTTGAGGACTTGCGCTAAGACCCTAAGCTTGAATTCTATGATCTTGGAATCCACCCTTCCACTCTAGAGAATTTCGCTCGATGCCCTAAGCTAGCCGTCCAAGAAGAGGGGACCAAAACTTCGGGAGAAGAAAATATGGAGAAAGAAGGATTTTATCACGAAATGGTTTGGACTAGTTCCTTGTGCTTTGGGCTTATGGAGTCCTAGATGCTTCATATTTTCCATAATTGTCTTTAAGGATGTAAAGAATTGATGCCCTAGATACCAAACCTCAACAATTACCCACTCCAAATTTATGGAGTTTTATGGAGGAAAAACAAAATTTCATCCACTAGGAACATTCATCACATGCCATGCTATGAGTAACATGTGCAATTGCCAACCAAATGGCTTTCAAAATAAATCTTCAATCATTCGAGCACAATATAACACTAATCTAGTTGCAACAATTCCATACATTAGACATTTTTCAAGATTGAAACTTCAACAAGAGGCACTTACAAGATGACAATATGATATATCCATCCACAATTCAAGAGATAGCTCCAAAAAAAATCGAATTTCATCTCCAAATATCAAAATGCATCCAATACATCCAATAGCTAATCCAAAGAAAAAGCTCGGATTTGCTAAGAAGGCCGAAGTTCCCAAGTGTGATGATGATCCAAAACAAATGAAGTTGAGTTTTATTTATATGAGACTTAGTAGGTCGAATTATTAGGCCAAGGCCCCTAACATTATAAAAATTGTGCAAAATACATGCCTTGGTCACAAGCTGACCAAGTAGCGTTTGCAAATTATGAAATAACCATCCAACTGCTAGTCGAATTGATGACATCGTGTTGATGTAGGGTTGTTTGAGGGCCACGTTGAGTCCTCTTGGTGCCAACGTGTGTGAGAGAGTTCCATAAATTATGAACAAGGGGATGTCTCCTTACTCTCCATGCAAGTCATCATGTGGGGCCCCAAAATGAGTTTGGGGCACAAAAGCTGGTCCCATGGGTCTCCTGATGATAAAATAGCCTGTGATGCCCCAATACAGAGGGCTTCGACGATGGTGCTTGCCCTCCCATGTCTCAAGGGATGAGACAAACGTCCTCTGGGCCTTGGATCAACTGCAATATAATGTTAAGTTGGTTAGGGCACATTGGTCCAAGCACATCTTCTTGTGAATAATGTAGGGCAATGAGCAAACTGCTAAAGGTGTTGAGTGTTCCCATGGCATGGAATGATGCTCTACACATGATGAGAGTCTAATGGCTCTCAATGCTTCACCTAGGGGTGTTAATATGATCCTCTGGTAGACCTGGGCCCCGCTTAAGTTTCCCAATCACATATAACACCAATGTGCATCCTCACAATTAGGTACAATAATTCATTAGTACATCTAAGTGTAAAAATTTCTGTTTTCCCACCCTGGTTTTCAGTTTCTCCTTATTTCTCCCATGTAGTTAAATGCCCTTTCCCATAACCATACATTCAACAATGCTGAAAAAAATAAATTTGCTGAAAACACAAATTCTGGAAAATTTACAGAATGCTGGAAATTGCAGAAATAAAAATCAGCAGTAATAAACAGCCATTAAAACACTTATATTTTTGGTCAACGTGACCCTGGAAAAACCCCCTACAACTCTTGGGGAAAACCAGTTTGAGAGCTCTTCTTTATTTCTGAAAAATGTCTTTTTACAGCAAGAAAATTTCAGCAAAAAATTACAGCAAAATAATTTTTTTCAGCAAGCAAACTTATCCGTTTTCAGCCCAACGGACCACCTGGAAACTTCTCAGTTTTCAGCAAAAAATCAGCTTTTTCTGCTTGCTCTTGCTGCTGTTCTGCTTGTCTTTCTGCTGTTCTGATTTTGCTGAAGAGCTGCCTGGTATGTGTGCCAAACTGCTGCCTCTTTCTCCTTCTTGTCCAGAAATCTCCCTTGCTCTCTTGCTCTCCTTCTCCCAATCTGCTCATGAAAGAATGAATGATCTTTTCCTCATTTTCCTCCTTTAATATAACTCCAAGTGACTTTTGGGTGATCCAAATGACTTTTGGGTGATCTCTAAATCCAATGGCTGAAATAGATTTAGATCAATGGCTGAGATTAAATGCACATTTAAATCTCACTTTCTAGTTTTTAATTCACCCCACTTTAATAAAGACCCACTTAGTCATTTATTTCCAAAGTCACTTTTCCTTTCTAATTTTTCATTGACTTTATAAAAGTCACTTTAAAATTAGACTTAGTAACTTTATCACTTAAAGTCACTTTAAATTAGATTTTAACTCTATAAAAATTATAAAGTCACTTTAGGAGAAAAATTAAAATCTTTTGGACACTTTTCCCTAGGCCAAAGATCAAAGCCTAAGGGAACCACCTGTCCTCCAGTACCAAATTTCAACAGCAATCCCAATTATCTGTGAAGCCTATGTACTAAATCAACGGGTAAATCCTTCGAGGGCATATTTGTCCTTTCTCATCTATGTTCCACCAAGTTTCAAGGAGGGGGGAGCATGGTAGT
>APFE030963366.1:0-45131 GCA_000404065.3 Pinus taeda | reverse complement strand
CTTTAGGGGGCATCTGTTACATAGTAAAATGTCACTGCCATCATGTCAGTCTCCCTACTGTGCTATAAAACCACATTCACCTTGCCCATGCCCTCTAAAATGGCTAAAACCCTCTTTGCCTAAGTTAATTGAATCATCGCGTCTGTTTGTTTAATAACCGCGCTGACAGGCGGAGGCTAATGTAACTGCTGCGCTGCCAGTGCAGAAGCACACGTGTTTTCCGCGCTGGTCCAATTTTACGGACAGCGCGCCCTCTGCTTGTATTGTTGAGCGCTGACCAGACCTCTTCTATAATAGATCTGTGATATCAGCGCGCCAGCTCAGTTTCTCACCCGCGCTGACTCTATTTAGGCAAATTTGTTCTGACAACCAACCTTCCAGAGGACTCCAAGTTTGGTTGTTAGCATTGTTGAGGTCGCCATCCTTTCTCTGGTATGTCTGTTCGACTGATCATCCACTTATCTTGGGGGAAAGCTCATCCTTTACCTATTCATGGAGACTCCTTCTCCTTTATAAGCCTCCTCCATTGCCCATGAGGAGCTAGTTTTGAACATATAGACTTTGATTGAGGAATTCTTAGTGCATTAGTGCTGCTCTTTGTAGGCATTTGGTGTGTTTTGTGAGGATTGCTTTTGAGCTTGAGGAAGGTTATGAGCTTGTTGCCTTGTATGTGAGAGAGAGACCTCTTTGACTTTGGAGATCTACTTCAAAGGTGAATGCTTGGAAGACATGCTGGCTGGACCCTCTAGAGAAGGACTCAGCGTCAGGACTTCGGTTGTACCTTACTCTATTTTCTGATTAATAAAGATAGATGACTACTGTTATGGTTCCATTCCCATTTGTCTTATGAATGATTAATGTGAATTATATCTTTCCTTACTGATATATAGTTGTTGTTAGTAGATTTTACGCTTGTGTTTGTTCTCTATTTGCTTGTGCAGGTGTCTGCCCGCGAGGATAGTGGAGGACTGTGATCGGCTGGAGCAAAGGAGCGAGAGGATCATCTCTTCGTCAAACATAGCGTTGGAATCCAAGTAGGTGTCCTTTACCCACTTGTTAATCACAACTAGGAACCTGCAGAGTAGCATTGTTTGATTGTTGCTAGATCCCTTTTGGGCTAGTAGGGATCGCCTCTATCCGTAGAGGGGATTTACCTCTCCAACAGATGGGATGATGGGAAGAGACTTCCAGTGGCCATATGAAGCATGGTGAATGATTTACCATTTTCCTAGATTAAAAGTGACTTTAAATAGTTACTTAACTAAATAAAATGAGGGGAAAATAATTAATGGAAGGAAAAAGACCAAAAGTGACTTAGTGAAATAAAATAAATTAAAAGTCACGTAGATGGAGTCAAAAAGGAAGCTTCTAGAATAATATTAAAATAATTAAAATAAGATATTTCTAGAGGCTTAGAGGTCTATTTACAGAGTCTTGAGAAGGAGGAGGAGGAGATCATTTAGGGATATCTTGGCTTGAGAATTTGTCTTTGATGTAGATTAGAGAATTTAGTTCTCTACTTTACTAGCCCGAGGAAGAGAACCCTCAGGTGATTCAGTGAGCGTGCGTGATAACTCATATCTCCCCTTGGTGGATCCATATAGGATTCACAGGTTGTACTTGTCATTTGTATTTATTGTGGGAGGCCGACATCAATTTGTAGCAGAATATTTGGAGGAATTCTAAGCTATTATCCCAAATATTGTATTGGCATGTAACTCTGCTCTTATATTATGATAAATAAAGTTGGGATTTCATGCATGCATTAGTTGACTATTCTTCAGTTGCAGTTTATATTTCATTATTTGTTGTTAATTTTTTGGATTAGTTTGTGCAATTTGTATATTGAATTTGTGGTAGTATTTTCTTAAGAAAAATCCCAAGAAAATTATAAAAATAATATTTGGGATATTACAAAGGACTAGCAGACCAAACCATGACATAATGCAGAGAGAAGCAAGAAAAGAACCAAGGAAGAAGAGGTGAGACCTAGGGCAAAGAGGAGGCTCTTGAATGTATGCAATCCAAATATAGAGTGTTGAAATGCTTTGTTCAACGACAAGAAGTACTATGACAATACATGCAATGGGAACTTAGTGGGAATGTCACGAAGTGCCCAGCGAACCTGCAAGGAAAAGTGACAATGGGGTGGAACCAAGCTCTTGAGTAGTCTGGTGGTGATTATCTTCAGAGCTATTGTCCAAATTGGAAATATGAGGGCCTTCATTATTGAGTTTTTGGAGATATGCCAGAAACTGCAGGTATGTGCCAGGGTTGATCTCAAGAATATGGGTTGGCAAAGGAGCCTAGTAATATATTGTAAGAGGTGAAACCTATTTGTGGAACAAATACATCCAATGGTCGACGTCGATATAACTATGAATTGTTTAGACCAAAATATGAATTTCCATACTCGACATTCGCTCATATTGATGTTTTGCATGAGAGAAGCTTCGATATACAGTTTGGAGAGGTGGATGGCAGTGAAGGAAAAAATACTAGTGTATGAAGTGTGAAGGGTTTGAATTGCCATGATAAACGTTGTAAGTGGTGTCACCTCAAATTCAATCAAACTATTAACAACTGCTACGGGGGCATGCTACCACATCCCTTGGTCTCTTGGCCAAGTAGGATGGCGACAATCCACCTCCCTTATTGCTCGTAAAACACCCCATCAAGGAATAATATGCCATTCATTAATAAATTTTAAATAATAAAGATATAAATTAAAAATAAAATAGTTAATATATATATATAATGTGTGTGTGGTGTGGTGTTGTGTGTGTGTATGTGTGTGTGTGTTGTGTGTGTGAGCGCGCGCCGTGTGTGAATTCATTTGACCATATAAATTAAAATAATGATTCATATTCATAACCATTATATTTTGGAAATTTATATTTAAATTTAAGTAATAAACATATAAAAAAATCAATATTTACAATCACTTAGTTAATTTTAATTAATAAACATATACAAATTCAATACTTTACGATCATTTTTCATTTTACAAATTAATGTGTGTTGTGTGGAGACCACATTTTACTTTAAAAGATTAATATAATATATATATATATCCTCTACCTACCCCCACCCCTATCTACTCATATATTATATATATATATTATATTATAATATATATATATATATATTAATTGATTTTTTTATAATCACATTGAAAAAAAAAAATTTTTTTGTTAATAATCTATCAACAGGAAAATGTTTCTCTCTCTCTCTCTCTCTCCTCTTCTCTTTTCCTCTTCTCTCTCTATATATATATATATTATATATAAGTAAAAATAAAAATAAAAATATGTGAAATTTATATAAAGATAAATAATATTAGAACCAACATAGATCCATCTTAATTTCAAATCTATCAAGCACTTAGATGGATTAAATTTTTAGAGATGCAAATTTTTTTCAAGTTTTGCCCTCAAAAAGAGGTTTTCATCTTGAGAAATTTGATCCCTCTTGGCCATGGTAGATCCGAAATTAAGATGGATCTATGTTGGTTAATAATTCAACCAAGAAAACAAATATTTATGTCCCATCGAAATCTTTGTAACCAATTAAATAAAAAGACATTTATTTTATTTTACTTTTTTTAGGGTGGAATACATATCTCAAGAAAACCTTTCAAGCACTTCCCCCTATTTGGAGGATGGTACAGGGAGTAATTTGGTTGGTTGCAGTTTTGGCAACCTAACACGTGGATATCAAGTGAGGCCCAATATCATCCATAAAGACGACTAGCTTTGGGGCTTGACCATGCAACCTCTTAAATGTAATTCACGTCGCTCAACTACTTAAATTAACGCACTAAACGAAACAAAACATAATTTTTAATAATTGTAAAACTAAGCATCTTCTCGTGGAACGATCAAGTGGTTGGAACAATGGGATGTTATCTTCTCCACCCGATTTCAAATCCCACAGGGGGGCATCTTTGGCCCATTGTGATGAGGCTCAAGGAGTAGGCTCTCCCACCCTTATGGGGTCTCAGCTCTTGCTAATTCATAAATTACTAGTAGGGTTGTTGGATATACTCTTGGTGTTATAGTAGCAGAAATTATAAAATCTCAATCAAATCATTGCATGGAGGTGGGTCTCATTGTCCCACAAAATCCACCAAATTTGATGTCTATCTTGGCCATGAACTTAAAATTGCATTATTATTATTTATAGGCTAGGCAAGTGGGAGCACCCACATGGGATTTGAACTAGTGATCTATCACAAGGAGTGCCTTAACAATGGACCCATTCAGTATCAACCCAAAACCCCATAAGAAAAATTACATTATTATTATTATTCATAAAAACTAATAAATATGGTTGTATAATATATTTTTTCAATATTAAAAAAAAAAAATATATTTATATATATATATATATATATTATTATATAATATATATTATATATTATATATATATATATATATATATATATATATATGTTAATATTCTTTTCCATTTTATTATTTTTGAATCTAATCATTATATAATTTTTAGCCCTGAGGGTTAGCTCAAATGGTCGAGTTCCCGTTGTTAAAGAATCTCACTTATGGGAGGTCACGGGTTCAATTCTCCTCGACGCTCTCAAGGTTAGTATCTGTTAATGGGCCAACGCGATGTGATCCCTTCAAGTGGATCTACCTGGATATTTTCGTGGACATAGTAACCACCAATCTCCGGTGTCCGTGAACCACACTAAAAGATATATATTCTTTTTGTTAAAAAAAAAAAAAACAAACAAACAAACAAACAAACAAACAAACAAAAACAAACAAAAACAAAAACAAAAACAAACAAACAAACAAACAAACAAAAAAAACAAAAAATAATTTACTTTTTATTTTTTGTGTATTTTAATTGTTAGATTTTTCAGTTTTTTTAATCAATTTTGTTTGGAATCTTCTAAGAATTTCATAAAATCATAATACAAAAAAATTCAAGTAGTCAGGTTAATCAAGGTGTTGAATTCATTTATGCATTCAAAATGCATTTTAAATAACTAAAATCTAAAATCTCACAAAAATTGTATTATAATATATATATATATATATATATATTATATATATATATATACTTCATTATTTTTATTATTGTTATTTATTATATTATATTATTGTTTTCAAAGAAATGTGTATGAGAGTTTTATTAAAGAGGAAATATGAGATCCAGTTTAGAACCGTTACAATTTTTTCAAAACTATCAATATTTCATACAAGTTTGAGATTGAGCACAAAGGCTCAATCCAATCCTTCAAGTGATTACCCCATGATGTAAAAATTCTAGTTTCATTCTAGCTAAGAAAATTCCAAAATACTCCTAAGATCCAACTACATGTATGCTCCATTTTCATTACTCTTTGATTTAATTTTGACGGGCTTTTGGTTTTCTTTGGCGAAATATTTTTTCCCTTCTTCCCCACTTGAACCAACCCGTATTTTGTATTGTGTTTGATGGATCACCATTTGATGAGTGAGTGTTGTTGTCTTTCGTTTCTTCCTTATTTATCTTATCTATCCAAGAAGTTTATTTTCTCACCTTTTCCCTTAAATATTTAGAGGGGGAGCCGACTTTCACTGGAATATGTTGCGCTTCTACTATTGCTGAATCCAAAGGATCCTCATTCCCTTCTTCTCGACTAGTTTTTATTTCCTTTGATAAATCATCTTTGGCAATAAATTCTTTTTATTTTTTCTTTTCTTCTTTCTTACCTTGAGTCTCTTCTTCCTTGTATATACTATGGTGTTCAATCTCAGCTCCTTCCCACCATTTGGGCCTTCAATTGTTTTTTCCAAACTGTGTTATTCTACAAATGCTCTGGGAATTTTTTTATTACAAGCCCTGTTTCATAACATGCTCGACATCGAAATGAAACATTTTCGTAATCGAACTTTTGAGCCCACACATAATATGGAGCTATCAAATTAATCCCAACAGGAAAACCCTTGTTGAAATCCATCTCAACACATATTCAAGCATAATTGGTTTAAAAAAAAAAAAAAAAAAAAAAAAAAAGAAGAAGAAGAAGAAGAAGAAGAAGAAGAAGAAGAAAGATTTTATGTTGTGGAAATAAAACTTCCCTAATGCATTGCCAATGGAAGATAATGTTGGGAGGTTTCAAACATGCAATGGAATGTTTGGGAGCCTTACCCAAACAGGAGTCGCGAATATTGACATCATAATTGTATCAAAGGTGGAAGACTGACCCACATGAAAATGCCAACATTGTCGCAAAACTAGGATACATATTCACCAATATTTTTCTTATCCTTAGTATTATCAAAAACCACAACAAAAAAACCCTGAACCCATGGGTAAATATTTAGATCATCAGTCAAAAGGGGTTTCCACGTATCAAAAATCCATTTGTGGAGACCAGTAAATCACAACCAAAACCCATTAAATCTACAGACCAAACCTTAATCTAAAAGAAAATTTTCATGGTTGAAGGCATCCTCTTTCACAAGAACATTAAGGTTCGGAGTTTCTTGGACAATTAGAAGAACAAATCTGGATTTTAACATGGCATTGTTTGCAACAGAGGCTTGCGCTGCCATTCCTTCAATAGAAACAAATTTCTTCTCTGAATCACTAGAGTTCATCATTATATAAATGATCAGTGAGCTACATAAACCCTAGTCACCACTCATTGGGATCATATGGTTTATTTTGTGGCATGTAGGTGATGTTACTAAGAGACACCCATATATTATTATTATTATTAATAGAAAAAGATAATTTTTATATTAATTTGTAAATCTATACATCATGTGTACATAGTTGTTATCATTGGACCGTCTTGAGCTCCCTTATCAGGCATATCAACAAGGTTTTCCACTGGGACTTTAGACAAAATTACAAAATGAGGGGTGTTATAGGTATATAGCCTGCAATACTGACCCCTTGAAAACCAAAATTTACATTCCATTTTTAACTGGAAAATAATAAGATCATCTCTAGGACTGAACCTTCTCTAACTAAGCAGGCTCATTTATATTTGGGCCCTTTTCTAAAAGGAATGCACGAGTACTTGTATAATTATTCCAATTATTTGCGAAGCTGGTGACCTGTACCTTCAAAATTTCAATTTGTCTTTGAAGCACATCCACTTCATCATCTTATCATTTTGTTTTAGTCTCTACTTTATGTACTTTTTCCATCACATAGGATATAGTCTCCCTATTTTCATTGAGTTTCATGTTAAGAGTGATTAATCTTTGTGTCATTTGAGTCAACAATGTTTGATGTGGGCACACCATATCTGCTAAGTCAACACTACACTGATTCCCACAACTGTAATTTCCAAGTTGACATCATCTCAGCTGAGAATACATCATTGCTTTTACACAATTCCCACCTTTGTATGTCAAAGCCTTCATCCACCATTAATTTCACCAACTTATTGTATAAGACTACCCTCAAGACTCCGCAGGAAGCTTTTTGAGCCATGATTGTCCAGTCTAGCAGGGAAACTTTAATTATGTTCCAACAACAAAGAAAACCAAGATAATTGAAGCTCTACCTAGCTTCTTTTGATATATGTCGCACCAATTAGCACATCAACCTTGTAGAATAAATTATGACGATGACCCGACTCCTGACTCAAGTCACTAGAGACCTCTATCACCATGTTTAATTGCTTCACGTTATCATGTAGAAATTTAGGGAGGAGGTTCTTCACAAGAAAATTACTAGACTCAAGAGCACCATTTCTAGCGTGTTCCAAATTGACTATAAAGGCAATACTAATTTCCTCCTTCTTCCATAATTCCATGCTTGGATCAAATGAAACATGCACCCCTACAAGGGAAGGAATGGGAATTTTCCTCTTCAGGAAAAGGATAATTAGCCTCATGTGAGAACATTGTGGTGGTGCCAAAACCATCCCGTCCATCCCAACTGTGTCACGTTGTTCCTCTACATTAGGTTTCTTAATGATCTTACCCTAAATGTTTGTGTAAACCACCATGTTCTTGGTCTGCAAGGAACTATACCAGATGCAGTGGGATTTCTCCTTTTGTGATTTAATCTCCACTAAGTTATTGAATTGAATGAGAAGGTAAATTCTATTTTGTGCATACAACGATCGATGTAGGGCGACCACATTAACCTCTAAACCCCCCTTTTTATTTTTTTATTTTACATTTATTTCCACCCTACTCCCTCGAAGATTAATTTCGTTCCTTTTGATATTGGCATTATGGAATATTTGTCGGCCTATTACGACCATTTACTCTTAACACCCCCATTCTTAATTGATAGACTTCATTGATGCAATAGTCTATAATTTTATTGAGATCCCTGAGGAAATGATTATACTCTATGGATATTATGCCTTCCCATGTCTTCATGATTCTCTTCAGTAGGCTTTCTAGTATTTTATCTCTTGGAGAAATTCCCTGCACTAGACGTTGAATAATGAACAATGAATCTCCCAACATAGTGAAAGAGGCAACCTAACTTTCCTTTGTTAGTTGAATTCATTTGAGGAGTGCATATGCCTCATATTGGGTATTAGCCATGCCTCCTAATACCTATGAGTACTTCACAACTATTGTTTCTTCAGGGTAATGAAGAACTCCTCCTCTTCCTGCCACTACCGGATTTTTTTTTATGCACCACCAAAATTAAGAATCATTCCTCCCCTCAGTCGCTTCCATTCTTGGAGGTGTGTCTATGTCAACACCAACTTTTTCCAACCAAATATAAGGTCTAGTGCGAGTCATCCTTAGTGATTTTGGAGGCCCAAAACTCTTAACATAAGACCAAGGATTTCACTATTGTCACAATTGGGGCATTTTCCATACTATTGGAGATGGCATTATTCTTGGCTAGCCACACCTTCTAGCACATGAATTTAGGGAGGGCTAACCAATAATATTTAAAGAAGGATTTATGAGAAATATTATCAACATAATTTTTATTCCAGGAGACAAAGTATTATTGGATGGAGTCTATCCATTTCAATCAGAAGGAGAGTGGTGTTGTTGCATTTTCCCGAGCCTCTCTAATGAATAGACAATCCATAAACAAGTGATGAATTGTTTCTTGTTTCTTTTTATATAGTGGGCACCTTGACGAACCCTACATTCCTCTTTTCTTTAAATTCTAAACATAAATTATTTTTTTATGCATAAGGAGCCATCAAAATGTGTTCACCTTTGGACTCGCAACGACAATCCATATTTTCTTCCACACATTCAATTTTGGGGGGTGGGAGGGGGCGGGGGAGGGGGCGAAATTGCGGGGAAAACACAGAGAAGCATAATGTTCCTTGATTGTGTACAAATAGTTCTTCCATCCTAACTGGTCAACCTCTTCTCACTTTCAAGGAGCATGTCCCACCAACTCCTTCCTAATTTGTGGAATCAAATGTTGTAAATTTTCAAGAATGTTATGAAAGTTCCAACCTATTCATTTGTTATCCTTGTCCCATTTCGACATATTGCTTAAGGTGGTCTTGACTTCAGTATTGAACAATTCTCTTAAGGGAAACAAGTTTATATTAAGCTATAATGGAGGTTTATTCATAATAGTATCCTTCCATATATCAATCATTGTGCCATTCCCCTATTTCCAAAAGATTTATGAGTTAATTAGAGTAGTGTTCGCTTTCTTGTTTGCTTTTGTTTTCATGTTTTGATTTTCCTTGCTTCCTTTGCCTTTGTTTGAATTTTGTCCTTTGCTTTCTCTTTTGCTTGCTTTTTTATGCACCCGTAGGATTAGTTTCCAATGAAACCGTGTTTGGCTCTTGAGACAAGTAGGGTAAAACACAAGAGGACTTGTACAACTATCAACATTTGGTTATATTTCTATCCCCTCTCTCCATGAAAAGCTTTCATTTCTTTAGTCGATGATACCGTGATGGAAAATACGTTCCTTTCAGAGTGAGTCCTAGCGAAAGCATAACGCTTTCACTTTTAACTAGTACTGCCAAGTCTAATCGGTTTTTCTAATTTTTTTTAATCCTTGTCGACTCAATCAACTAGAATAAGGTGAGGGGGGGAACTTAACAAGTATGTATGATGTATATACAACATCCTTATCTGAATGGACAACCTCTTCTTCTCTCAATAAGTTGATATCCCTCTTCTGCCTCATGAAATAAATAATGTGCCTATGCATAGTTCATTAAAAAAATGAAAAAAAAAAGAGTGAGAAAAATATTTTTAAAAAGGCAAAAGAAGAGAAAGGTTTCCTGTGCAGAGAGGTGAAGCAAGTAACTCCACCAAGGTACTATCCAAGCTCGTTGGCAACGAAGCAATGCTTGTGTTCTTGAAGTGACTTCGCTGGGGTACTGTCAAGGCCTGCTCGCAGCAGAGCAACGCCAGAGATGAAACTAAAACTATGACAGTCTATATTACTTGTGCATCAATATACCCCTCATCCTAAATCGAATCAACTCAGTTGAATTTGCTTTTAAGGGACGCACTTCCTCTTCCCTTTTGTTTGTTAGAACCCACATGCATCTCACTAGACTCACTACAAGGTCGCGCACTTGCTTCCAATAGAGTTATCATACTTACCTCTATGCTACTACAGTCAAGGCACTACTTTACTACCTACTGCTGGGATGCCTACTCCAAATGCTCTAAGGTCTAGTTGGGACTTCTTACTGGGGAGATCCCATGACATGTTGATGGGTCCAGCACCGTCAACATTTGTTGCACTAGAAGGAGGCTAGATGAGAAGTTGAGCCCCCAAAGTCAATTTTGAATATTTGCACATCATTCATGACTTACATTACAATCTCAACTCCAACATGTTTTTCTCATGCACATGATTTCGAAGTACTGGAGGATTTCATCGATGACTTGTCACAAATCAAGTACAACAGTGAAGGTGAAGCAACCCTGTTGAGACGTGGAGTTGCCTTCTTAGGCTTCTTTCAGAGGAATGAAGTCCCTTCAGATGACATTGCCTGTGGGTAGTTTTCTTACACGTTCGAAGGGTATGTCGACCAATGGTGTTGTACATTGCCCGCAGCCTTTGTTCACTCGTTTGATCACATGATCAAAGAGTTATTCCACATTTTCTATCGTTATGATCATAAATCACTTAATAAAAAAACTCTAAAATTACGGAAAGCACCTTATGAATCTATTACGCAATTTTGGGACTGGTTCTATAATCTCGCTTTTCAAATACCTGAAGATGAAATTGATTGGAAATTTCTCAAAGAAGGGTTTCAGTATCTCTTCACGTATCTAAAAATTCGCATGACTTAGAATCATTCAAACCCCTCCCAGCATGCCTCAGTGTTAGAGCTTCCAATTCTAAGACGGACAAGGTTGTTGTCACAAGTGACCCTATGTCCCCTTCTCATCATACAGCTCTAGCTTCACAGGACAAGGTGGGAGAAGTTGCAAACCCATTTGTTGAACTATCACATCCTCCCACCCCAGTTGCTCTGAACATCTGTGTAGATTTGGACTGCAGCCCTGATGGTTGTCACGAGGTCTTGTCTTCTCAACCTTTGTCCTCTAGTTCCTTTGATCCTCTAGATTGTACTGTGTTGTGTTCATTTGTTTCGGACTCCACATCTGTTGTTCACGAGGGTCAAGTTGCCGATAGAGTTGGTGTTGAGCAGCCAACTTGCACTGTCATTTTTTATGAGTATGTGCGGGAATCTGAATAAGAAGTCGCGGTGAAGGATGACCTCATTCCTTCCACACATCATTTGCTTTTTCCTAACATCTTTTGTGATTCTGTCATTCTTTTATTTTTCTTGTGAAAAATATTTCCCAGATGTTTCTACTTCTCATCATTCACAGGACACACAGGGTGTCATTTTGTCATTTGATTGTGAAGAGGACCAATATTTCTTTTCAAATCCACCCAATCTGTCATATTTTCTTTCTAGAAATTCATAGGGTGAAATTTTTTGTTTCTCATCAACCCCTCCCCCTCTATATGATTCATTAGATCATGAGGATGCCAATGTACATCTTCAATGTCCTAATCATGATTATCGCAGTCTCTTCACTCACTCATTCGATCAAGATGTTGATTCACTTGTTGTTGATCTTTCTAAGCCATTGGTCTTTGATGATACATCTACTGATGAAGTGGAAATCCCTCAAGTTGTCGAGACACTTCAGCCCAAGCTAATGGTTATGTCAGGTTCTCGCAATCTTTAGGATAGTTCCACTCCCGATCAGAAATTTGTTGAATCGCCCCAGGCTCCTCATCACTCTCATGTTTGCATTGAAAATCAACCTGATCCACGGATTTAACATCTTCCACCAAAATCACACGATCTTATCGCTCATGCATTAGAGGATTCATATGTAACAAGTCATGTTGCTAAATGAAAGTTTTCTTCTTTCTACATGTTTGCTCGTTTGTCAAGATCACAAGAGTGTGCACGCTTGTCATTTGCACACAGTGTGATGCAGCACCATGGTACATCCACAGAGTCTTTGTCATGTGCTTCTACTCTTTTCTTTTTTGTGGACACATTTAAATTTTTTTATTTTTTTTAAACAAGTTCGACTGCTATATTAGATTCTGAAAAAGTTACGGGAGTTCAGTCTCCTCAAATACATGATATGCCATTGGCTGTCCTAATCAAGAGGTTTACAAAACAGAGCTACCTCCTTGATCCTTGTTTTGCTGTTTTTACTACTGCCTATTACTGTGCTACTATAGCTTCTTATAAATGTAAATAACAAAAAGATACATTTAGTCTATCATTATGTGCTGGATTTGTCTCGTTGTAGATTCTTCCGGCTGGTTGTCTCTTGCTTCCTGCTTGACGCTAGATGAGCTGGTTGCCACTACATTTCTCTTCTCCATCATGAACTGGAGGATAGAGATGGATTCTTCCACGTGTGCGCAATAGTTAGAGAGCTGCCGAAACTGCTCTTGAAGGGAGGATACTCTATGCATGAACAGCTGGATCTCTGCCTTGTATTTGTCATTCATGAGGCGGTTTTGATCTTCGATTCTTCGGTTCTGTTCTTCAAGGCGGCGATTCTGTTCTTCCAATCTCGATTCCAGGAGTCTATGCTTCTCGTCTAGGACAGTCTGTTGCGTCCTGATCTCCTCCAATTCGGCCTGCAAGTCTGCACAGTGCAGACAGTCCTCGCTTCGTGCCATTTTTGGTGTGATGGTGCGGTAGGTAAGAGGTTTGTGAACGTTATGAGGCGGGAGGGCAGGTTCAAAAAGCTTATTAAAGTAGGCGGGAGCGTTAAGAGAAAAATCAACGCGATTTTTGGTCCACTCTGTTTTTTCAGTGAGGGAGGAACTCAATATAGATAGATGACAGAGTATATGAGCACTGAAAGTTATACAGCTTGGAGGAGCTCGATGCGGAGAAGAGAGGGACGGGAAGGCTTGGAGGTGAATACGGTTCTTGGCAGCGACAGACCTGAGTGAAACAATACACCTGATTAACATAAGTTGAACAATATTGAGAGAGAACAATACCAGAGCAGGAGCGAGCCGAGTATGTGAGGGTGCCTTCAGATCGCTCAGAGAAAGCTCGCGCGCTCCCAGAACACTCTTCCTCTCAGAGCCTTTGATGCCGAGCAAATGATGCGGAGTGCTAAGATGAGAGTAGAAGGGAGATTTTATAGGCTGTAACGAGCAAAGTTCAAAGGAGAGCTGTTTCACGGGAGGAGTGCGAATCTGGACTAAATCCCTCATCCCTATTATGTATCTGCTTGCGCCGACAGTGAGATGATTACTGTTGCTTGGTATAGAGTGTATTTTCCTTTCATCACTGAGTTTGCAGGGAGGCGTCCTGTTCATCGATTGCTTTTTACCTTCGCACAATTGTTTGACTGAGCTGTGCAAGGCGTTGTACATATGGTCTTTGTTCATGGGATGGGATGGTGACTATTGACGGCGTTGCATCTTAGTGCACCCGTCGGCCTTCCACATGCATTATTTGCTCTAATATCTGCCTGCTTGTTTAAGGTCCGAAGAATATGGTGGAACTTAATATCTTCAAAATTTCAAAGGAGGATCTTGTTGCGGTTTATGATCTGTTGAAGATTGCAATTAGGTGAACTCTGATTTTGGACCATTAGGCGGGTGATTATTGCAGAATCCCCGAATATCATAGCCCTTCTAATTCCCAAATTTTTTAATTGAAGAAGTCCTTGGTATAAGGCCAATGCCTCAGCATTATTATTTGTTCTTTCCCCTAGACTCCATTCATAACTACAGATGATGTCCCCTGTTTCATCCACAATTAATCCTCCAGCTCCTGCTTGGCCTGGGTTCGATTTTGAAGCTCCATCAAAATAGAGTAATTTACAATTGCTGCTCTGAGTCCAATTCTTAAAGTCCTGTGCTGAGAGTCTAATTTCCCAAGCTCTGGTTTGAGTTTGTTGAAGTCTGCCTTTCACTGGGTTCCCCTGATTTTGGCCTTGCCTTTCCAAAATGTAGCTGATGATGGTTCTTTCCTCCACTGTATAATCTTTTGCTTGGATTTTCCCTGTGGATTTGACTGTTATTGCCTCCTGAGCCAGGATGTGTGCTTTGCTACATGTAATTCGAGCATTGGGCTCTTTATCTTGGAAGATTTTTTTGTTTCTGGATAGCCATATTCTCCATAGCAGTGTGTGTGGAATGGAGTCCCAAACTCTTTTCACAAGTCTGCTCCGCTTTTCTCTCCAAGGGCAGCTTTTCTTCCACGCATACATTGCCTCAGCTATGCTTTGTTGAGGTTGCCAAGCTATATTGCCCAAGGAAGACATTTGTGTCCAACATCTTCTGGCAAAGGGACAGTCTATGAATAGGTGGAACATTGTTTCCTCAGCTGTACAGCAGTTAGGACATCTAGATGGGCCATTGATCCCTCTCTTGCTAAGATTCTCTACGGTAAGCACTTTGCCTTTTAATAGCATCCATGTGAAAAATTTTATTTTTGGTATAACCTCTGACTTCCAAATTATTTTCCAATGGTTCCACAGGGGCATCTGAAAGGTGTTGTTGCAAATATGATGGTGGCCTGACTTTATGGTGTAGATTGATCCCGAGGGATCCCAGCAGAGGCCATCGATTTCATCTTTTTTGACTGGAGCTCTATTATGGAGATGTGCTTTGAAAGCGTTGAAGCTGGCTTCCAGGGATGCCGGGATATCCGGGAAGGCCCAGCCCGTCTAGGCATGAGAGTCTGGATCCTAATTCGAGATTTGCCCAAGCCTATGGATGCCTTTGCTGTTAAGTAGGAGAATGATGGGGATAGCTTCTTCAATAGTGTTCAAAGGCTGAAGCCCCATAATCTTATCTGTGGCAAAACTGATGCTGTCCCCTCCCCCAGGGATTTTCGATGTGTTTTGCTTGAGGATTTGAACAGCTTTCTTACATAGATGCCAAATTTTGGAGGAGTCCCTGTTGGGGATGCTGTTATCAAGAAGCCTTTGTCTAGGGTTGTTGAGATATTTGGTTTCCATGACTTTTTTCCACCATGCTATGGGTCCAGTGATTAGCCTCCAAGCCATTTTAATCCCAAAAGCAAGATTGAGAATTTTTGGGGC
Source organism: Pinus taeda (assembly GCA_000404065.3). Taxonomy (NCBI): domain Eukaryota; kingdom Viridiplantae; phylum Streptophyta; class Pinopsida; order Pinales; family Pinaceae; genus Pinus; species Pinus taeda. Next base: position 29,631 of record APFE030963366.1, on the reverse strand, counting down.
TCTTATTCCAAGTCCCCCTCTATCCTGAGATTGAATTACATTTTTCCAGTTAACCAGGTTGAATCTGCTCTTTTCTTTTTTCCCCCCTTGCCACAGAAAGCCTCTAAGGGCGACTTCCAATTTATGGTGAAAGGTAGCAGGAGTTTGATAGAGAGTAAATCGATAAAGAGGAAGAGAAGTTATACCTGATTTGAGAAGAATAAGCCTGCCTGCCGGGTTGAGCCAATGTGTTCCCCATTGCTAGACTTTCCTTTTGACTTTGTCTATGATTTCATTCCATGTCTCTGCTTTTAAAGGCCCCAAGCTCACAGGCATCCCTAAGTAGGAGAAATGCTCCCATTTCATTTTGTAAGTGACTCCAAAAATATTGGCGATACTGTGGGCCACTTGGTTGGTGATGTTCCAACCATATACACAGCTTTTGTGGAAATTAACAACTCCCCCTGAGTAGTCCATGTATCGGTCAAGGAGAGTCTTGAAACGCCTTGCTATGGTGGTCGAGGCTCCCCCAATCAAAAGAGTATCATCAGCAAATTGAGAATGGTTGATGTTTTTTACTCCATTCCCATATTTAATTCCAGTTATGAGGCCAACTCTTCTGTTATGGTCCAGAGCTTTGCTGAAAGACTCTGCCATAAGAATGAAGAGGTAAGGGGATAGAGGACAGCCTTGTCTTAGTCCTCTAGAAGACTGAAAAGCTTCACAAGGGCGACCGTTAATCAAAGGGGATATCCAAGGACCAGATATACAAGCAGCTATGGTGTTGATGAATGAGGAGTCAAAGCCCATTTTTTTTAGAACAGCAAACAAAAAGGAGTGTCTTACCCGGTCAAAGGCATTAGCCAAATCAAGTTTGAGTGCAAATCCTTTTTCTTGTCTTGATAGACTTGAATGAATGGCTTCTTGGACCAAGATTATGGAGTCATGAATTTGTCTATTGGACAAAAATCCTCCTTGATTTTCAGATATCAAGGACGGGAGGAGTGGCTTAAGTCTTGCAGGTATGATTTTCGTGAATATCTTGTAAGAAGAGTTACATAATGATATTGGCCGAAATCTAGAGAATGAGGTGGGTCTATTTTCTTTGGGGATGAGAGCGAGGAAGGTAGAGTTGGTAAAGCCTCCCATTTTCCCTTTCCTTTGTACCCCTCTTAACATTTTTGTAAGGTCCTTTTTAATCAACTGCCAATATTCCCTATAGAAACTGATAGGAAATCTGTCTGGCCTAGGTGATTTATCTAGCTGCAGTGTCCAGATTGCTTTTCTAATCCCTTCCTCTTTGATTTCACGATTTAATGCATCGTTTAATTCCAGAGTTATGCCTTTAGGGAGATATTGAAGAAGATCTGAGTAGTCTTCCTCTTCTTGGCTTTCAGTCAGAAGGTTCCTGAAATGGGAGGAGGCAGCCTTTTTGATATCTTCTTGGTTATTATGTTTGTTTCCTTCACTGTCAATAATGGCGTTGACGTTGTTCCTTGTTCTTCTGGCAGTAGCTTGTTTGTGGAAATATGCAGTATTTTTGTCCCCTTCTTTCAGCCATAATTGCCAAGATTTGATCCTCCATTTAATCTCTTCTTCTCTGCTAATATGCATAAGTTGTCCCTGAAGATCCCATTCCTGAGTTTTGAATTGATGGGTGAGCCCTTGGTCTTCTATTTGAGTCTGCACTTCTTCCAGAGCTTGCTTTATTTATTTTTTTGTTTCTTCTGGCTCCTGATAACTACTTTTGGCCCAGTCCTTGAGCGCTCTTCTAATGTTCTTGATTTTTGTTTCCCAAATGTAGCTGGGTGATCCCTCTACGTGTTGTTTCCAGACCGTTTCTATAATTGCTCCAGCTGAAGAATTGTGGCTCCATAATGGGCTGTACTTGAAGGGAATCGGGCCCAGATGGTGTTGAGGTTCCATCGTGAGAAGGATGGGATAGTGATCAGAGGCGGAGGAGCTGAGAATGTTAGTGTAACCAACAGCAAAGGTGGATAGGAGAGAAATATTTACCAAAAATCTATCCAGGCGCTCCATAATGTTGCCCGCTCCCAATCTTCAATTGCTCCATGTATATTTTCGATTTTTGGGTATGATGTCCACCATTTCGTTATCCTGCATTATTTCCTCCAGGTGGCTTCTGAAGGGATCATGCATGAAGTTGCCGCCTCTTTTTTCTTTCGCATGGAGAATTAGATTGAAGTCTCCAGCTATTATGATGTTGGAAGTTTGTTCACTGTCAATGCTTTCCTTTAGTTCTTTCCAGCACAGCTCCTTTTCCCTGTATTGGTTGGGCACATAGACATTATAAATGGTGAGACTTCGGTTCTCCTTCTTGCTATCCAATTTGGTCCTAATCCAATTTTGATTGATTGTGGCTGAATCACAGTTCCATTGCTGACTGTTCCAAATAGTTACTATTCCTCCTGATGCTCCTCTGGAGCTACTGACGGCACCTAAATATTGCCTTTGAGCATAAATGATTTTTTGCATTTCTTGCTGATTTTGTTTGGTCTCTTGGACCAGCAGAATTTCAGGTCTTTCTTTCTAAAGAAGATCTCTCAGGGCTGTTATTTTGGAGGGGTGCCCCAGACCCCTGCTGTTCCATGAGAAGACTTTCATCATGAGGCATTCGGGCGGGGAGGTGCTCTCCTCTCTGGATCTTTCCATGCTGTTTCTTTTTCCTGATGTCCTGTTATGAAGGATTCCATTGGAGTTTGGAAACCAAGTGCTATGTCCTTCTGAGTACTTTCTTCTCGATGTTGCTTGGCTGATTTCCTTCCTGGGCCAGGCTTTTTATGGAAATCACTTGAGGTTCCCATTTCTTTAGAGGAGCTTCTAGTGGATCTGGAAGGAGGGGCCTCTATAGAGGGTTGAGAGGAGGTCAAAGGGATCAGAGGAGGGTCTGGAAGATCCGATGAAGGCGGATCAGGAAAAGGATCCTCTGATGCAAGAACCAGAAAAGGGTTGGAGGAAGAGGGGATAGGCGGCTCTTGGCATAGGCCTGAAGGGTTAGTGGATGGGGAAGGAGGGCCTTGGGAGGATGATCCAGGAATGTCAGGGTTTGAGTCAGGTTTAGAAGGAGGAATTGATTTCTTTTTCTTAACAGTCTCCCAATGTCCACCTTGATCCTCAGTTTCAAGATTAGTTACCTTAGTACACCTATTGGAAAAATGCCCATATTCATGACATACCTTGCATTTGAAAGGGATCTGCTCGTGGTCCAGCTGTTGAATGTGACTCCAATCGTCCACCTTGAGCTTGATGGCTTCCGGCAATCCTTTTCCTAGATCCACTTCCACGCATATCCTTGCACAGGCCTGCATGTTATCCTTAGGTTCACTTCTGTCGATGTATTTCCCTACCGCATTCCCTATTGCTTTGACCGAATCATCTCCCCAGCAGTGCAGAGGCAGGTGAGGGAGGCGGACCCAAACTGGGACCGCATTGGGAATGTCCAGCTCCAGATCAAAATCAGGAGTCCACTTGTTGAGATAAAGGCCTCGGGAGTCCATGAAGTAGGGGCCATTTCTGAAGATGAGGTCCTTGTCTGCTTTGGATTCGAAGTGTAAGGTGTAGTAGCCTTTGCCACAGAATCGAATTGATATTTTCCCGGGCATTTTATCTGACCAGTTCCGCTCCACCCATCTTTGTACTGTTCTTGGCGAGGGCCATAAACCCGTGAATTGTCCTATGAGTCCTTTTTCGACTAGAGATAAGGCTGCCATGCAAGGGAGGGTTGGTGGCAGCTGAACTTCCTGAAGTATGTCCAGTTTCTTGACAAATTTCGATGTTGCAGGCTTGGGGCGAGGAGGGGGAAGGGATTTAACCAGATCTGAGAAGGATTTCTCAGAATCCCCCTGGGAAAAGTCTGGGAGGGCCATGGCAACGGCCAAGGCCCAGATCGATCAGGCCTCAAGGCCCCGAGGCCAAGGGTCGCCGGCGGCTGTAGCTTCAGTCCTCACACAGCTCCTAGGTCGCGCAGCTCGACGCACTCCCACTCAATTGTATCGTGTGTGTAAACTGTGGACACATTTAAACTTCGAGCATGCTGGTTTTCATTATTTTATCTTTATTGCATGTTGGTTTGCATGAATATATTTCTTGTCAACAATGCCTTCACCTACATGGACTAACCAATCCGTCAGTGGCTGCATTGGAAATATCACTTCACTTGAGTAGGCCCATGCATTGTTTAGCTTAGGAGTAGGAGTAGTGTTTGCTTTCTTGTTTGCTTTGCTTTCTTGTTTGTTTTTGCTTTCCTCTTTTGCTTTTTCTTGCTTGCTTTTCTTTCGTTTTACTTTTGTCCTTTTCTTGCTCATTTGTTTGCTTGTTTATGGACCTGTAGGATTAGTTTCCCATGAAATCATGTCTAGCTCTTAAGACAAGCAAGGTAAAACACAAGAGGACTTGTACAACTATCAACATGTGGTTATATGTATATCTCCTCTCTTTATGAAGAGCTTCCTTTTCTTTAGTCAATGATACCTTGATGGAAGATACATTCCTTTTAGAGTGAATCATGGCGAAAACACAAAGCTTGCACTTTTAACTAGTACCACCAACTCTAATCAGTTTTTCTATTTTCGGTTAGCCCTTGTCGATTCAATCAAGTAGAGTAAGGTGAGGGGGAAAAATTTAACAAGTATGTCAGAGGTATATACAACATCCTTCTCTGAAGGGACAACCTCTTATGCTCCCAATAAGCTGGTATCCCTCTTCCGCCTTATGAAATAAATAAGTGCCTCTGCATAGTTCTTTAAAAAAATGAAAAAAAGAGTGAAAAAAAATGAAAAAAAAAAGGCGAAAGAAGGGAAAGGCTTCCCACGCAGAGAGGTGAAGCAAGTAACTCCACCGGGATACTGTCTAAGCTCACTGGTAGCAGAGCGATGCTTGTGTTCCTGAAGCGACACCGACAGGGTACTGTCCAGGCTTACTGGCAATGAAGCAACACCAAAGCTGAAACTAAAACTATGATAGTCTATATTACTTGTGCATCAATATATCCCTCATCCCAATCGAAACAACTCAATTGACTTGGCTTGGTATGTGTGCTGACCGATCAAGAGAATGGCAGGGACTATGGCTTTAACTCAAGCTAGTGAAGGAACCATGGCGATCAAAGAATCGAACAATACTTCCCGAAGAGTTAGACTCACTTTACACTAGACAAGGTCCATACAGAGAACTAGAATTATGCCTGTGTGTTGCCAATGTTGTAGAGGCTACAACCACCATCCAAAAATTTTCCTTCGCTTCGTTTTGGAGCCCCCCTACTAAAATATCAGCAGCTTGTCTAAAACTATCAAGGTACTTGTGCTTTCATTGTGTTTTATCTTTTGCTTTATAACTTGTGTGTTTCTTACTTGTTTTGCCATCTAACCATAAGTTGACCCTGGGACTTGGTTGAAAACAGTTCTAACACTACCTTGATGACCTGTGTAATCCTTGAGAGCAACCAACCTTGCTATAGGAAAAGCGCAATGCAACCCAACAATGATCTTTGGCTCCATAATTGTGTAGACCCAACTGGCAACTTGTCTTCAGCTGGGAAACTACATAGAGCATGAGAGGCAACAAGTGAGCCTTCAGCTCTAGAATTGTGCAGAGCCAGCTGAAAGTCTGCCTTTAGTTGGGAAATTGCGTAGAGACTAAGAGGCAACCACGAGCCACTCAACCCAGAAATCACACAAAACCCTTTGTGCTCAGAAGACTACTCAGTGCATGAACCAGAGAATTGCCCGGTCCTTCCCAGAACTGCAAACTCTTTCTAAGTAGTACATGAAAGTTTTCTCGAAAAGCAAGAAGCTAAGAGGAAAAGCATCCCTAGGAAGTAGGGATCTATTAGTAGTTTCCCGAAGGTGACACATTGCCATCTTTAGAAGTTCTGGCTAAGTGTCGTTATTGTCCTTGGTCTCAAACATACGTGTCATGAACTCCATTTTTCTCAACTCTATGTAATGGACGCCTCTAGAGATCACGTATACATTTGATCATCATGCTTTAGCTTCCCTAGGAGATCAAGGGGCCTTTGGAGAATCGTCATCGCTTTTTGGGGGGAGTTTTTCTTTTATCGCCTTTTGTAGCTTTTTATGTTGCTTTTCTCTGTTTAGCTTGTGAGAGTATTGTTTCACTCATTTTTTTGAATGACTGCTAGTTCCTTAACTTGTTTTAACTTGTTTTAGCTTGTAGAAGTGTTGTTTCAAGTTATAGATTGTGTTTCTCAAGTGTTGCACGAGTTTTCCTATTTTGCACCAACAGTTGTCATTGCAGCAACTCCCTTCACATGCTTCGTGTTCCTTCAGTTTGATCAATTGTTGCACTTGTTTTACATGCATACATCTACACTTAGTTAGATCTACACTCATCCTTACATCATCCTTCATATATTCTTGTTTGCACACTGCCCATGGACAGATATGGGATCTCACATTCACTTGCATGCACTGCGTAATATGGCAGCTCAAGGCCTCTGCCTTGGCTTTTGGAATTGCGCAGAGGTTGTCCTAGACTGGCACCAACTACACACTACGTAGTTCCAGGAGAAAGTCTCCCAGCTTGGTCACTGAGACTGCGCAATGCGCAATCTCTCCCAGGCCCTGACCCAGGCTAAACTGCACATTGCGTAGTTCCAGTCATGAAGCTTCTACACTGACTGTTGGGACTACGGAGTGCAGAGTTCCCACAGTCAGTTAGTCACCCATGTCAGTCAAAATTATGCAATTTCCCTCATCAAATGCCCTGGTTGTTGCTTGATCATGTTGGGAAGTTAGATTTGTAAGAGCCAATGTTTGCTTGCCATGAGTGTATGTTTTGTCCCATAGGTACCACACTCGTGAAGCACTTATCTCCAGCAATCATTATACCATGGCACCAAAGAGAACTGCTTCAAGAGCAACCACTGAAAGAAGTATTGGGGAAGCAGTTGAGCAACCGCCAATTTACTTGCCAATATATGTTGCTGCCCAACTGTTTACAGAAAATGAATCAACACTAACATGGTAGTAAGACCTGCAGTAGTGGCAGAGGGCATCAATCCATTACAAGATTAGGGAAAGAGGAAATTGCTGACATAGTAAAGGGAGAACACAGCAGCAGAGTGAAAGCACGTTCAATCTTTGTGTAAGAATCTTTGACAACTAAAGAAAAACAAAGCAAAAGACACAGACAACAGAGTTGAGGAAGAGAGAAAAATAGAGCTTGTTGATAACACAACTGAGACCGCAACAAGCATAACAAAAAATTAAGGAAAGAACATGAAGAGACGCAGAAACGGGAATAAGAGCAAAGGTAAGGTGCAATGACATAGGGAACAACACTAATACATGCTGATGAGCCAAAATAGCCAAATGCTAGGTAAGAGAGTGAACAGATGCAAGTTCCCTCACTGATGCTAAAAACGAGAACCAAGTCCGATTAGAGGACGAAAGGTACAAGGAGCAGCTAAGGTGAGGAGCCGCTAGGGATGACTTAGATTTGAGCGCCCCAAACATGCAAAAGCATGCTGGTGGTCTTGTCATGGTCTACACCATACTACACATGCTTCAGGACGAGATGGACATAGGTTCCAAGACCATATACCTGGATGCCATGGAGACAAGAGTCTGCTTTCAGCAAGACAATGTCAAGCAATTTGGGGAAATCATAGCACAATGCCATGCTTGGCATCAATACATGACCGAGAAGCATCAAGTGGAAGTTTTCGAGTTGCTCTTTCCCCAAACTCTGGATTCATAGTGTTTTGTCTTGTTAGGTTGTCTTTAGCCTATTTTGTCTCACATGGGTACATGTGCAATTTGTATTAACCCGTCACTTTGGATTATGGACTATTCCACTTCCATCCGATGATGTCATTACGCTCGTGTGTTCCTTTTAGGCTGCGTACTATTACAGGATTCTAAAGGACACACTTCATTTTCCATTTTGCGTGTTAGAACCCCCATGCATCTCACTTGATTCACTGCAAGGTCACACACTTACTTCCATAGAGTTATCATACTTACATTTGTGCGCTACTGTGGTCAAGGCACTACTTTACTAACCGTTGTTGGGACTCCTGCTCTAAACACTTTGAGGTCTACTTGGGACTTCTTACTGGGGAGATCCATTGACATGTTGGGGGTCCAGCGCTGTCAACATTTCTGGCGCTAGGAGGCCAGATGACAAGTTGAGCCCTCAAAGTTTGTTTTCAATCTCTGCACATCATTCATGACTTACATTACAATCTCAAATCCGACATGTTTTTCTCATGCACATGATTTCGAAGTGTCAGAGGATGTCATCAATTACTTGTCACAAATCAAGTACAACGGTGAAGGCGGAGCAGCCCTATTGAGACACAAAGTCTCATTCTTAGGCTTCTTTCAAAGGAATGAAGTCCCTTCAGATGACATTCCCTGTGGGTTATTCTCTTACACGTTCAAAGGGCATGTCAACCAATGGTGTCGCACATTGCCCGCAACCTCTATTCACTCGTTTGATCACATGATCAGAGATTTAATCCATGCTTTCTATTGTTATGACCGTAAATCACTTAATAAAAAAATTCTAAAATTATGGAAAGTACCTGATGAATCTATTGCGCAATTTTTGGACCACTTCTATAATTTCTCTTTTCAAATCCCTGAAGATGAAATTGATTGGAAAAATCTCAAAGAAAGGTTTTATTATCTTCTTCATGTAACTGAAAATCCGCATGAGTTAGAATCATTCGAACCCCTCCCAGCATACACTTCGGTGTTACAGCTTCCAAACCTAAGATGGACAAGATTATTCTCACAAGTGACCCTTCATCCCCTTCTCATCAAACAACTCTAGTTGCGCAGGACGAGGTGGGAGAAGTTGCAAACCCACCTGTTGAACTGTCACATCCTCCCACCCCACCTGCTCTGAACATCTGCGCAGATTTGGACTGCAACCCTGATGGTTGTCACAAGGTATTGTCTTCTCAACCTCCATCCTCTAGTTCCTTTTATCCTCCGGATTGTACTATGTTGCGTTCATCCATTCCGAACTCCACATCTATTGTTCACAAGGATCAAGTTGTTGACAAAGTTAGTGTTGAGCAGCCAACTTGCACAGTCATTTTTTATGAGCATGTGTGGGAATCTGAAGAAGAATTCATGGTGAAGGATGCCATCCTTCCATCCGCACCTCATCCGCTTTTTTCCTAACATCTTTTGTGATACTACATTTCTGATTTTTCTTGTGAGAATTATTTCCTGGATGTTTCTACTTCCGATCATTCACAAGACACACAGTATGTCAATTTGTCATTTGATTGTGGAGAGGACCAATCTTTCTTTTCGAATTCACCCAATTTGTCATCTTTTCTTTTTGGAAGTTCAGAGGGTGAAATTTTTTGTCTCTCATCAACCTCTTTGAATGATTCGTTAGATCATGAGGATGCCAATGTACATCTTGAATTTTCTTATCATGGTTGCCGTTATTTCTTCACTCACTCATTTGATCACGATGTTGATTCACTTGTTGTTTATCTTTCTAAGCCATCGATCTTTGATGATACATCTGTTGATGAAGTGGAAACCCCTCAAGTTGTCAAGACACTTCAGCCCAAGCTGATGGTTATGTCAGGTTCTCGCAGCCTTGAGGAAAATTCCACTTCCGATCATAAATATGTTGAATCACCCTAGGCTCCTCATCACTCTCATGTTTGCATTGAAAATCAACCTGATCCAAAGATTTCACATCCTCCACCAGAATCACATGATCCTATCTCTCATGGATTGGATGAGTCATATGTAGCAAGTCATGTTGCTAAATGAATTTTTTATTCTTTCTGCATGGTTGCTTGTCTATCAATATCAAAAGAGTGTGCATGCTTGTAATCTGTGCACAATGTGATGCAACACCATGGTACATCCGCAAAGTGTTTGTCACGTGCTTTTACTCTTTTCTTTTATGTGGACGCATTTAAACTTCGAGTGTGTTAGTTTTCGTTATTCTATCTTTATTTCATGTTGGTTTGCATGAATATCTTTCTTGTCAACCATGCCTTCACCTACATGGGCCAACATATGCACTAGTGGCTGCATTGAAAATATCACTTCACATGAGTAGGCCCAGGCACTGTTTAGCTTAGGAGTAGGAGTAGTGTTTGCTTTCTTGTTTGCTTTGCTTTCTAGTTTGCTTTGCTTTCCTATTCTGCTTTTGCTTTCATTTTACTTTTGTCCTTTTCTTGCTCATTTGTTTGCTTGTTTATACACCTGTAGAATTAGTTTCCCATGAAACCATGTTAGGCTCTTGAGACAAACAGGGTAAAACACAGGAGGACTATTACAACTATCAACATCTTGTTATCTTTCTATACCCTCTCTTTATGAAGAGCTTGCATTTCTTTAGTCGATGATACCCTGATGGAAAATATGTTCCTTTCAGAGTGAGTCCTGGCGAAAACACAACACTTGCACTTTTAACTAGTACCGCCAACTCTAATCGATTTTTCTATTTTCGGTTAACCCTTGTCGACTCAGTCAAGTAGAGTAAGGTGAGGGGGGATACCTTAACAAGTATGTCAGAGGTATATACCACATCCTTCTCTAAAGGGACAACCTCTTACCGCCTCATGACCTATGCACAATTTTTTTTTAAAATGAAAAAAAGAGTGAAATAAAATAAAATAAAATAAGGCAAAAGAAGAGAAAGGCTTTCTACATAGAGAGGTGAAGCAAGTGACTCCGCCGAGGTACTGTCCAAGCATGTTGGAAGTAGAGCGATGCTTGTGTTCCTGAAGTGACTCCGTCAGGGTATTGTCCAGGCCTGCAGGTAGTAGAGAAACACTAGAGATGAAACTAAAACTATGACAATCTATATTACTTGTGCATCATTATACCCCTCATCCCCAATCGAAACAACTCAATTGACTTGGATTGGTATGTGTGCTGACCGATCAAGAGAATGGCAGGGACCATATCTTTAACTCAAGCTAGTGAAGGAACCATGGTGATCAAAGAATCGAACAATACTTCCGGAAGAGTTAGACTCACTTTACACGGGACAAGGTCCATACAGAGAGATGGAGTTCTACTATTGTGTCTCTAATGTTGTAGTGGCTACAACCACCCTCCAAAATTTTTCCTTCGCTTCGTTTTGGAGCCTCCCTACTAAAATCTCAGTAGCTCATCTTATATTGCTTAAGTACTCTTGCTTTCATTGAGTTTTTTCTTTCTGTTTACAACTTGTGTTTTCTTACTTGCTTTGTCTTTTAACCACGAGTTGACCCCGTGACTTGGTTACAGTGAGCTTCGGCTCCAGAATTGTGCAGACCAAGCAGGAAACTTGTCTTCAGTTGGGAAATTGTGTAGAGCACTAGAGTCAACAAGTGAGCCTTTAGCTCCAGAATTGCATAGATCTATCTAACAACCTACCTTCAGCTGGGAAATTGCACAGAACTTGAGAGGCAGCCCTGAGCCACTCAACCCAGAAATTGCGCAGAACCCGTTGTGCTCAGAAGACTACTCAGTGCATGAACCAGAGAGTTGCTTGGTCCTTCCCAGAACTGCACACTCTTTCTAGGCACTGCATGGCAGTTTTCCTAAAAAGCAAGAAGCTAAGAGAAAGAGCATCCCTAGGAAGTAGGGATATATTAGTATTTTCCCGAAGGTGACACATTACCATCTTTAAAAGTTTATGCCAAGTGTTTTTGTTGTCCTTGATCTCAAGCATACACGTTATGAACTCCATTTTCCTCAACTCTATGTAATGGACGCCTCTAGATCCCACGTATACATTTGATCATAAAGCTCTAGCTTCCCTAGGAGATCAAGGGGCCTTCAAAGCATTGTCATCGCTTTTCGGGGTAAGTTTTGCTTTTATCGCCTTTTGCAGATTTTTTTGTCGCTTTTGTCTCTTTAACTTGTGAGAGTGTTTTTTCACTTGTTTTGTTGAACAACCGCTAGCATCTTAACTTTTTTTAGCTTGTAGAAGTATTGTTTCAAGTTATAGATTGGCTTTCTCAATTGTTGTTTCAAGTTATAGATTGGATTTTAACTTGTTTTGCACCAACGATCACCATTGCAGTGATTCCCTTCACATGATTCGTGTTCCTTTAGTTTTATACATTGTTGCCCTTGTTTTACATGCATACATCTACATTTAGTTAGATCTGCACTCATCCTTATGTCATCCTTCAGATCTGCTTGTTTTCACACTCACCATGGATAGATTTGGGCTCCCCCTGCCCGAATCTCACATTCACTTGCACGCATTGTGCAATCTAGCAGCTCAAGGCCTTTGCCTTGGCTTCTGGAATTGCGCAGAGGTTGTCTTGGGTTGGAACCAATTGCACGCTACACAGTTCCAGGAGCCAATCTCCCAGCTTGGTCATTAAGTGTGCAGTCTCTCCCAAGTCCTGACCCAAACTTAAGTGCGCATCATGTAGTTCCAGTCATTAAGCTTCCACATTGACTGTTGGGATGTGCAATTCCCACAGTCAATCAGTGACCCTGTTAATCAAAATTACGCAATTCCAATCATCAGCTACCCTCGTTGCTACTTGATCATGATGTGAAGTTAGATTTATAAGAGTTAATGTTTTCTTTCCATGAGTGTCCATTTTGTCCCACAAGTACCACACTCGTGAATCACTTCTCTCCAGCAGTCATTGTACCATGGCATCAAAGAGAGATGCTTCAAGAGTGACCACTAAAAGCAGTAATGGGGAAGCAGTTGAGCAAGCTTCAGCTTACTTGCCAATATATGTTGATGCCCAACTATTTACAGAAATGAATCAATGCTAACATGGCAACAAGACCAGCAACAGTGGCAGAAGGCAGCAATTTAGTTCAAGATCAGGGAAAGATGAAATTGTTGACATAGTAAAGGGAGAACACAACTGTAGAGCGAAACTGTGTTCAATATTCGTGTACACATATTTGGCAGCAGAAGAAAAAGGTAGCATAGGACATAGACAGCAGAGCGCGGGAAGAGAGAAAAATAGAGCTTGTAAATAGCAGAACTAAGACCGCAGCAAGCAAAACAACAACTGAAGGAAAGAATGGGAAGAGAAGTAGAAGCAGGAATAAGACCAAAGGCAAGGTGCAATGACAAAGGAAACAACGCAAATACAAGTTGATCAGCTGGAACAGCCAGCAGCTAAGGAAGAGAGTGAACAGATGCAAGTTCCCTCACTGATGCTAAATACGAGAACCAAGTATGGTTAGAGGATGACAGGTACAAGGAGTAGCTAAGACGAGAGGCAACTAGGGATGAATTCGAGATGAGTGCACCAAACATGAAGAAGCACACTAGTGGTCCTGGCATGGTCTACACCATGCTACACATGCTTCAGGACGAGACAGACACAAGTTCCAAGACCATATACCCGGATGCCATGGAGGCAAGAGTATACTTTCAGCAAGACAACATCAAGCAGTTTGGGTGTTGATTTTGGGTAGCATCGAATGTGCTCTAGACATAAAAACTGGTGGAGAGGCTAAAGCGCATGAAATGTCCAAGGCCCATAAATGGTTTGGACAGATTGTACCCAGCTTGGGAGATATTAAAATAATTACTATTTTTAATGGAGTTCCTAAGTCTAAACTTAGGAAAAATAAAATATTAATGGGTATTAATATAAAACTGGGTTAGAAGGTTCCAAAAGTCATGGATCAAGCCAAATCTAATCTTAGCCATTGATTAGATATTTAACCTCGGTCGTTGAAGGACCAACAAGAAAAGTATAAGAAGAGGCTTGAGGGTCAGTTGGAGAACACACCAGAGTGATCAGTCATTCATTTTGCTAGAGCGGGGTTGATAAGAGAAGTTGAATCAGTGATCAACAACGTGGGGTAGTGAGTACGAGGTAGAGAAGTAGGGACAATACTGGGAGACTACCACAAAAGCAGAGAGAGCAAGAGCAGCAATCAGTCCAAGCTACGCAGAGCACAGAGAGATTGTGTCATCCACGCAGAGGGCAGAGGGAGTGATGTAAAGTCTCCCAGAGGTTGTGCAGTGCCTCAGAGGGATGACACAGAGGGTCCTAGGGTTGACCCAAGTTAGCAGAGGGATGACACGGGTTAACAGGAGGTTGACTTAAAGGCCAAAAGGACCAGCATTGAGCTTCAGCTGTGTCGGAGAGGGTTTCGTGGGACATGTTTTATGAATACCTATTTTCGGATATAGAGGTATTGTTGTCATGTATTTTTCTCTATCAGTTGAGCCAAATTATGCACCTTATTGTACTCAGATAGACTGCATAATAATATAACCCTCTTAATAGCTGCACCGGTTTTCCCACACTAGGTTTTTCCGAGGACATTTGTCCAAAAATAATGGTGTCACTTGTGTGCTTGTTTTCTTTCATTTGATGATTTGTAGATGTTTTGACTATATTGTGTTTATTTCGGTATTTAAATGTATTAAATAACTTGTTCGATTTTTAAACAAGTATAAGAAATAAACCAACAGAATACAGATTAATTTTCTAACAGATAGACTTAGAAAATTCAACATGGTATCAGAGCGTGGTTGCAATAACAAGAAAACTAAAGGCATCAACTTAGTAGAGCATTTGCAGCAGATTTAGTTGTCTCGAGTGATAGAGTTAATCCTTACAAAAAGCAACAGAGGAAGGAGTGCACAGAGGGACTGTGTCATCAATCTAGGCCAGAGAGAGGCAGTGCAAAGGTTGAGCAGGGCATAAACAAGCACACGTAGATCCACACAGAGGTCAGGAGGGTTGACGCAGTTAGCTGAGGGAGATGTTTTACTGGTGTCGAGATTGCACAGAGCCAAAAATCTCAATCCTTCAGTTGTTGGGGCATAGGAGGTTGTGGGTAGTTTGCAGAGCGAAGCTGGAGGGGTATTGTTGTCAGAACAATACCTAACAGGACAAGACCAAGGTGGAGGGAGTTGTTGCCGAAGCGGTTTTCTAGCCAAGGAATCTGGATCAGTGTTGCAGTTGCACAAATGATTGGAATGGGGCAATTTGATGTTGGCAGAAGGATTTCTAGGAGGGAAATCGGGACTCAGAGGGAGTCCAAAAGAGAACTTCCAGATGGCAAGTAGAGAGACTCAACAGGAGTCGAACCAAGAACTTCCAGGCATGAAGTAGAGAGACTCGCAGGAGTCGACATAGAAGAGCAGAGAGATGGTCATGAATGGGTTGAGAGATCAAGATAGGTTGGACGGAGCGTCCAACTTTGTGGTTTGGAAGGCCAGGATCTTGTCCATTCTAGACATACATCGCATCAAGGGCTTCGCCTTGAGAATTATGGCTATCCCAATTTACCCGATAGCAAATGATAGGTACGAGGAGGCAATGGCTAAGGCTAAGTGCATTATCCTTGATGGGGTCAAGGACCATGTGGTACCACATATTGCTGAGAAGGAAACAACAAAGGAGATGTGGGATGCCTTGAAGACATTGTACCAGCATACTTCCGTGTAGAGGAAGATGCTCCTGGAGAATTAGCTAAGGGCATACCAGATGCAGAAGGGAGAGCGGATAGATGTCTTCCTCGATCGGTTGAAGGAGATCCGTGACCTACTAACTTCCATAGGGGCCATGCTGGATGAGGAATTAATGGTGAGGACCACACTTAATGTAGTTTCTGAGGATTGGGAGGTATTTGTCCATAGCATAGTAGGCAGGACGAGTCTTTTGGATTGGGAAGAACTGTAGGCGGCTCTTCGTCAGAGGCTGAAGAGGCTGAAGCAGAAAAGGTTACAGGTGCTGACACATCAGAGGAGGGCTCAGTGGTTGAAGTCATATTGGAAAAGAAGACACCACAACAGGCACCACAGCAGGGTGAATTAAAGAAAAAGACACCGTGGGTTAAAACTTCAACATATCATCACCCACATCACCCCGCAAGAAAACCATCAAGATGGAAACCAAGTAGTCATAAACCCCGTATGATGGATAGCGAGGAGCGAAGATCCACCTACTACACATCAACACAGAAGAGCTGCCACGGTCAAATTCCATATCAAGCGAGCGAGGCACCAGCGAGATCGAGGGTTCCCCTTTCTCTTGGATGGCTAGATGCACGTGCATGGTACCAGTGGACTACTCTTTTGAGTAGATCTTATTATTTGTGTTCTTCCCATGTTTCGGGGACGAAACATGCTTAGGGGGGTGGAATTTTATATACCTAGGGGGGATAATATGGGGTACCAAGGGAGGTACCCAAGGTAATAATGTAATAATGGGATGGGCCATAGTAATAAATAAGGTGGTTAACCCATTCATGTAAGGGACCACAAGTAGTTAATAATAATGTAAGGGGCCCATGGTATTAGTTGATGGTATGAGGAAACCATGGTAATGATGCATGGTATTGTATGTATGAGGCCTATATAGAGGCTAGAGACTCCACATGGAGAGATATGAAGAGAAGTATTCTTGTATGAGCAAGCATATGGCTTGTGGAGTATTCTCCTTCCTTAAGGAGTGAATGTATGGTGTTGCCCTACCTTAAGGGTTTGATCAATAAAGAAGCATTTCTATCTATTCAAATCTTGTTATTCTTGGGTTTATTTCTATTATCATATATTTTTGGGTTAGATCTACAACATAATATTGTTGAAAATTCTATTGTTCCTTTCCTTCCAGAGTATCCAGTAGAGAAAGCCTGGGATTAGGTTCCACAGAGAGTTCAGAAGAGGGCTTTGGTAAGGGTTCTTTGGCCATTTTCTAATGGTATCTGTAATATCTCCCATTCGTTTTCCAGATCTTCTATTACATTGGCCAGTTTTCTCCCATAACTGAACAGCTAAAGGACAAGTCTCCATGAGATGCATGATGGATTCAGAGTTAAGATTATAGTTGGGACATCTCGATGGGCCAATGAATCCCCTTTTTTGCAGATTATCCAAGTGAGGATACGCCTCTTGCTTAAGAGCCATAGAAAGGTGGAAACCTTAGGCCATATACCTGGTTGCCAATCCCAATCCCAGAGCTGATCCTTGTCTGTCTGAGTGGTAGAATAGCGAAGCTGGTATGCTTCCTTGGTGGTAAACATTCCTCTTGGCGTATGTCCCCAACACAGCTTGTCCTGCTGATTTGAGCATTTGATTCTTCTATGATTTAGCTCCTGATCGATCTCTTCGTAAGTTTCCCCTTGCCAATTAGCCTGCCAGGTGCTAGCAGGCTTCTAGAGTTGAAAGTCTTGGGACGTTTGTTGCTGCCAGAATTGCTGAACATGGGTGAGATTAGCTTGCTGCATAGAAACCTGCCAGAGTGGCTTGTGGAAAAGAGAGGCTAGTTTTGGGAGCTGTTGCCAAGAGTCCTCCCAGAACCTAGTTGTGGTTCCTGAATGAATTTCCCAGAAGCTATGCTCTTGAATGAAGGTGATGTGAAGCTTGGTCGCATTCCAAATCAAAGAGCCCGAGGTTGTTGTGCTGATTCTTATGAGATCGTCCCATTGACTTCCTGGAGCATATTTTTCTTGCCATAGCCGCGCCCAGGGTATATGTGGTTTGGAGATCCAGTTCCACCATATACGAGCTCCTATTGTGTTATTGCTTTGGAGTGGATCCCTTAATCCGAGCCCGCCCCCTGACTTTGGATGGCAGACCTCCCTCCAATTTACCAGAGCCCATTTCCTATTGAGACCCGAGGATCCCCACAGAAAGTTTCTTTGAAGATTGCGGATTGCCTTAAGGACCCATTTTGGCGCTGCCAGAATAGAAAAGAGATACAGAGGCATGGTCTGGAGAACAGATTTGATCAAAATGAGTCTGTTGACCATATTGAGAGAGCAGAAAGTCCAGGAAGAGAGTCTTGAATCCAAATTGTCGAGAAGAGTCCTCCAGGAGGCATGTTTTATGGCAGAGTTCAACAAAGGTGCCCCCAGGTATTTTGAGGGAAGCGCTGCTATAGAGAATCCCAAAATACGAGCGATGTTCCTTTGAGTTGTAGCTGGGGTATTGAAAAATAGGAGTTGGGATTTGGAGGCATTGATAGAGGTACCAGAGGCTTCAGAGAAGAGAGAGAGAAGATCTTTGAAATCTTTTGCCTCTTGAGATGAGGGGTGGCCAAAAAGCATAGTTTCGTCTACAAACTGTTGGTGGGATAAGGGATGAAGACCATGAAGAGAGATGCCCTTTAGAGCACGAGAGGAGACGACATGGTGAAGCAGATGACTGAGCCCTTCTGCCATGAGAACAAAAAGGAAGGGAGGGAGAGCCATTGAGCAGGACCGAGAAACAGGGAGAAGAGATGAGATTCATGACCCATCTTGTCCAAGTGGCATTGAAGCCAAATGCTGATAACATCTGATGTATATAGGTCTAGCTAAGTTTGTCAAAAGCTTTAGAGAGATCAAGCTTTAGAATCATACCTGGCTTTTTTAGAAGCTTCAGAGAGTGGATCACTTCATTTGAATGAATTATACTGTCCATTATCTTACGCCCTTCGACATATCCAGTCTGCTCCAGTGAGATGAGAAGAGGGAGGAGATGTTTGAGCCTGTTCGCCAGTACTGTTGGAGTTCAACATAAGGAAAGTTGGTAAGAGATGTCATATAAATACACCACCACGAATGCATTTGGAGATGAGTTTATAGATTACATTGCATAATGAAATCGACCTGTATTTGTGGGGCGTATTTGATTCATCCCCTTTACGAAATAGCGCTAAGAAAGTAGCATTTAGGGAGGGGAGAATCCAGTGCATAGATCTTGATTCCTCCACTAATTCCCAAACCTCTGTTTTGATGAGCTCCCAAAATTCATGAAAAAAGTTGGCGGTGAATCCATCAAGACCTGGTGCCTTGCCATCCTTGAGTTCGGCCATTGCGGCTTCTACTTCTTACATTAAAATAGATTGGAGCAGTTTATTGTTGTGGTCCTCCGTTATGATTTTAGGGATGTGTTGCGTGACAATTCTAATGTTTTGATCTCTGCTTCCTGGTTGTTCCCTGAGAGTTTCCTAAAAGTACTCTTTGAATTCCTTTTCCATATCTTCATGCACTTCTAGTCTTTCCCCTTGACGATTGTTGATGAAAGCAATGTTTTTGTGCATTCGTCTTTGAATGGCGGATCTATGGAAGAATTTTGTATTCTTCTCCCCTTCCTTGAGCCACCGGATTCTGGACTTTTGTCACCACAGGATTTCCTCTTGCTGCCTGCGTGCTTCAATTTTAGTCCAAAGGATCTTCTCCTGATGTGCATGCTCTTCTGTTCTACCCTCCAAGATGATAGTCTGTTGAAGTGAGCACATTTGTTGTTCCATCTGTTTCCGATTCTCAAAAATATTGCCAAACTTCGTACGATTCCAAACTTTGAGAACTTGTTTAAGATTTTTTAGTTTTTGCTGGAATTGGAACATTTTGGCTCCTTCAGGGGGGGTGAAGGATTTCCAAGCCTCACTGACCACTGCTTTGAAGTTGGGATTTGTGAACCAAAAGGCTTCAAATCGAAAAGGTTTATTGCATTTGGTACCTGGCCGCGACCATTGTAGCATAATGGGCCAGTGATTTGATCCTCCTTGGGGCATTATGGAAGCATGAAAGTCCCCTCCCAAGTGTATGGCATTGTCCGAGATTAGAAACCAATCTAGCTTGGAAGCTATGTGCTAAGTACCCCTCCGCTTATTGGTCCAGGTATATACACCATTGGAAGTCTGAATATCCATCAATTGGTTGCTTTGAATGAATTCTTTGAAGCCAATACTGTCACCTTCTAACTTCGATCTACCGCCTTGTTTCTCCTCCAAAGTCATTATGATATTGGAATCTCCGCCACCAATCCAGAGAGGGAACTGCCTATTAGAATTAAGGACTGTGAGTGTATGCAAAATCTCCAGTTTTGTTGTAAATTCTGTGGAAAGTAAACATTTGAGAGATGCCCGTGAATGTTTGTCCCGATGAGATGAAAGGATGGTTGGATGAGGAAGTGGGTAGCATGAAAGTCTTGAAGAGTGAGAACCTGTGGGTTCCACATGATTGCCAGCCCTCCGGAGGCTCCTGAGGCGTCCACTGAGACTGAGCGGCTTCCTGACCAGACCTTATTAAGGATTCTTTCTATAGCAGAGTTGTTACTTTTTGTTTCTTGCAGAAAAACTAAAGATGGTTTTTCTTGTTGTATCAAGTTTTTTAACATTCTGTGTTTTGAGGGGCTATTGAGCCCTCACACATTCCAAGAGATGAGCTTCATGAGGAACCATGGGGTTGAGGTTTGTAGAACTTTGTCAACTTAGGAAATCTCCCAGATTCCATTAGTATTTCTCCTAGGATAATGGTCCTTTGCAAATCTGTTTTGCGCCCTCTTTTCTTCATTTCTTTTAGGATTTTCTTTCCATCCCAGGGGCTTCCGACTTGTATTCCTAAGAATTTACTATGCTGAACTTTGGTTAAAACTCCTTCCAACCTTTCGATTTTCCATGGGGGAATTGTGTTGTATTCTTTCTTCTTGCATGTTGTTTCTAATTTGAGGATATCCAGACCTTCCAGGCTAATATTCTCTGGATCCTCGTCCATTATTGTGGGAATATTTTGATCTTCCATGTGTATGTTGTCATGCAGACTTAGAGCTAGAGCAGCATCTAGCTCCATTGAAGAAGATTGCTGGCCAGTCTCTGGAGTATAATTCTCTGGAATGGAAGAATTGAGGCCAATATATGGAACGGATTTCTTTGAGTTAGAGGAGATTAGAAGGCTGGAGGGAGCATAGGCTGAGGAAGGCCGAGAAGCTTTGTAAGTCTGGGAGGATGAAGGAGGGGAAGGGATCGCCTGTGGATCTGAACTTTGATTCTCTGAGGGACCTTGAGTGGAGAGTATTATAAATCTATTTTGGGATTCAGGTTTTTTGGGGCTTTCTGGAGCTGCGAGATTTTTTTGGCATGCCGCCGGCAATTAGGGACTTTAGTGAATCCTTCAGAGTCTTTGCTAGTTTCATTAGCAGAGGTTTTGGGTTGAGTATTCAGAGGACAATCCCGGAAAAGATGGCCATGTTCATGGCATTTTCGACAGCGAAAAGGAATATGCTCGTAATATAATGGTTGGATCCATTCATAATCGTCATGAAAGAGACTTACTGAATCTGCAATAGCTTTGGTCAGATGCATTTGGACGCAGATCCTGGTGTATGAGGTGTATCTTCGAGTTTTGGTTTCCTCAGCAACTTTGATGAAAACCCCCAAGCTATTGCCTATGTTCGTTAGCGTTTCCTCTTTCCAGTATTCCGAAGGAAGGGAGTACATACGTATCCATCATTTAAATGTATTATTAAAATATTTGAATAAGATAGAATTACATGAGCATGAGAGGCCACATGATGGGTCTCTACCTTTTCCGCCAGTTTTTTGTTCTGTGTGTTAATTTGTTGTGAATATGATTATATGGCTTTGTGATTCTTCTTCATGTGGTATCAGAGCCGAAGGCAAAGTCTTCTTGCTAGTGCGAGTTGTTTAGAGCCAAAGTATTTTTCCTACAAAGTATACAAACAATGAAACTATTAAAACAACAAAACACTTTCCATGTTACTAAATATGAATACGACACTACAACAATACAAAATACCAGACACCCACTTCCTCAAATTCCAAATCCAAGCCATGAAAGACTGCAAAAATAACTTGAAGCTCACTCAAATGAATCAGAATAGGACCACTTGGAATACACAACAAGCTTGAACCCAAACACAGTAACAACCCCAGACCCTAGATTGTTGACCATGGCCACCAGAGCTACAACTGAGCAAGCCAAGCTCAGTACACAGAGAGCAACAATAGCAATATCAAACCATAATCTACATCTTATAGACTATTGGCTTCCTCTCATAATCCCCATTGATAATTCTAGATTTAATCTCCATCAAGATTTCTAGAGTGGGAAACTAGAGGCCCACCCATGGTACCTGAATCCATCCCAAGCCATATGCCCATTTTTCCATCATCGATCTAAATTTGTACTTGTCTTTCAACCGAAATCCCATTGTTGTTGCTCATCCTTCCTCCTCACACCAAAATATTCAACATAAAAGTTAAACCAAGCCAAACAAAAAAGAGGAGGCCAATAACAAATCTTTTTTCACATTAACTTTTTCTACATATTGTAAAGGGTGACATTGCAGAAATATGGAGTGCACTTGATGAACATGAAAGAGATACTTTAATAATGTTTTCATCAAATAACTGGGAGTTTGCTTTGAAAATATTATGACATCACATGTTCAGATTTCTTTGGAAAAAGTTTGAAGTCCTTCTAACCCTTTTATTTTCTTCAATTTCTTATATCTTAACGCTGGTGCAAAAAGGGAATGATCCACTATCGAAATCTGGACTCGTAAAATAATTGTACTAAAAGAAGCTAAATTGCCCACACATGTGATTGATATATTTGGAAAATTAATAGAACTTGTAAAAGCTTCATCCAATTGTCCAAATGCAAGACCCCACAACCATCCTAGCTAACACAATAATATTACAAGAAACAGGTGCATAACATATCGAATTTCCCTTAATAGATCCATTGGTAAATAAAATCCAAATCACAGGGAAGTGGTATTCCTAAAGTGTATAAATGAAAAAATACACTCTCATTACTCACCTATAACTTGTTATTGTACCTGCAAAATGCTAGCAAAATCTTGTGGATACAAACCACCCATAATTTTCCCTTCATTGTATTTGAGAGGATAAGGGAATCAAACCTATATTTAGAGAATCATCCTAATGGTATTAATAAAGTGGGAGAGGTGTACCAAAGTCAATTTCTTTTTTCACCTCCACCTGTACTCCTCCGTGGCTTTATCTATCTGCTTATTCTCCATAAACCACAATTTTATACACATGTTTATTTATCAAGAGATGGGTGAAAGTTTTCAACACCTCATTTTCTATGAGACCCAGTAAAATGACCTTTGTCTATTGTAGTAAAAGTTACCATCGAATTGAGCTAAAAATACCTCTTTCATAAACATATAAAACAAATATAAAAACCAAAATCCGCCATTAACGAAACCGAAAGGATTTTTCTATTTCACAAGTTACCCTATCCTACCGCTATTGGTCAACTCTCAATTCCATGATGCATCTGATTATTATTTAATTACGACACATAGTTGCAGGCCAAGTGTGTCCTTTCTCTTAGATTTGTTGGGGAAGCTTCCTGCAAATACCCTCCATAATATTTAATTGTGTATAACCATAGTGCTAGGATGCTAGCAATTATCTAACCATTATCAGTGATAAACCTCTTGCCAACTTCAAGCTTTGTGAATTCAACTTATTCATGTTATCTATGCAAGTGTCATAGGGTATTAATAACGTTTTAGGAAAATAATTAACCATAAAAAATACCTTTTGCAAAATTCAAGACACATCACAAGATACGTTCATGCAAAATCTTTAAACATATTTAACAACCAAAATACCCTATGACAACCATTTTTCCCGTCAAATTCCAACCCTGCTTATGACTAATGTCTTCTTCCTCGTAGTAACAAGGTTTTCATAGTTGCCATGGTTAGTAGTCGATTAAGGATAATATGTCTCTTATGTATTAAATTTCATAAATTATTGATGATACTGGATTTAAGACCTCTGTGGTTTATATCTTTTGACTTAGTTTCCGGAGAATCCACAGTAAGAACCATTTTCTGCCAACGTTTCAAATCCCAACCGGGATCCATCATCCGGACATCTTTGAATGCTTGATAGAAGAAGAGCTAAATAGAGGGATTAAATAGTAATGAGGAGAGATTTGCGCAAATGGGGGAATGAGATTAATGTCACGACAGTGCTTAAGAAAATGCAGGTCTGCAACTCTTCTTGCTATCTTCACTCTAGATTTTTCAAGTAGAATGATTTCACTCCAGGTATCCCCTTCGTATAGGGAAATGATTCTGGATTTAAGACCTCTGTGGTTTATATCTTTTGACTTAGTTTCCGGAGAATCCACAGTAAGAACCATTTTCTGCCAACGTTTCAAATCCCAACTAGAATCCATCATCAGGACATCTTTGAATGCTTGATAGAAGAAGAGCTAAATAGAGAGATTAAATAGTAATGAGGAGAATGCATCTCTGCAGCTCTTCTTTCTATCTTCACCCTAGATTTTTCAAGTAGAATGATTTCACTCTAGGTATCCCCTCCGTATAGGGAAATGATTCTGTATTTAAGACCTCTGTGGTTTATATCTTTTGACTTAGTTTCTGGAGAATCCACAGTAAGACCATTTTCTGCCAACGTTTCAAATCCCAACCGGGATCCATCATCAGGACATCTTTGAATGCTTGATAGAAGAAGAGCTACATAGAGAGATTAAATAGTAATGAGGAGAATGCAGGTCTGCAGCTCTTCTTGCTATCTTCACCCTAGATTTTTCAAGTAGAATGATTTCACTCTAGGTATCCCCTCCGTATAGGGAAATGATTATGGATTTAAGACCTCTGTGGTTTATACCTTTTGACTTAGTTTCCGGAGAATCCACAGTAAGAACCATTTTCTGCCAACATTTAAAATCCCAACCGAGATTCATCATCAGGACATCTTTGAATGCTTAATAGAAGAAGAGATAAATAGAGAGATTAAATAGTATTGAGGAGAATGTAGGTCTGCAGCTCTTCTTGCTATCTTCACCCTAGATTTTTCAAGTAGAATGATTTCACTCCAGGTATCCCCTCCGTATATGGAAATGATTCTAGATTTAAGACCTTCGTGGTTTATATCTTTTGACTTAGTTTTCGGAGAATCCACAGTAAGAACCATTTTCTGCCAACGTTTCAAATCCCAACCGGGATCCATCACCAGAACATCTTTGAATTCTTGATAGAAGAAGAGCTAAATAGAGAGATTAAATAGTAATGAGGAGAATGCAGGTCTGCAGCTCTTCTTGCTATCTTCACCCTAGATTTTTCAAGTAGAATGATCTCACTCCATGTATCCCCTCCATATAGAGAAATGATTCTGGATTTAAGACCTCTGTGGTTTATATCTTTTGACTTAGTTTCCGGAGAATCCACAGTAAGAACCATTTTCTGCCAACATTTCAAATCCCAACCGAGATCCATCATTAGGACATCTTTGAATGCTTGATAGAAGAAGAGCAAAATAGAGAGATTAAATAGTATTGAGGAGAATGCAGGTCTGCAACTCTTCTTGCTATCTTCACCCTAGATTTTTCAAGTAGAATGATTTCACTCCAGGTATACCCTCCATGTAGGGAAATGATTCTGGATTTAAGACCTCTGTGGTTTATATCTTTTGACTTAGTTTCTGGAGAATCCACAGTAAAAACCATTTTCTTCCAACGTTTCAAATCCCAACCGGGATCCATCATCAGGACATCTTTGAATGCTTGATAGAAGAAGAGCTAAATAGAGAGATTAAATAGTAATGAGGAGAATGCAGGTTTGCAGGTCTTCTTGCTATCTTCACCCTAGACTTTTCAAGTAGAATGATTTCACTCCAGGTATCCCCTCCATATAGGGAAATGATTATGGATTTAAGACCTATGTGGTTTATATCTTTTGACTTAGTTTCCGGAGAATCCATAGTAAGAACCATTTTCTGCCAATGTTTCAAATCCCAACCGGGATCCATCATTGGGGCATCTTTGAATGCTTGATAGAAGAAGAGCTAAATAGAGAGATTAAATAGTAATGAGGAGAATGCAGGTCTGCAGCTCTTCTTGCTATCTTCACCCTAGATTTTTCAAGTAGAATGATTTCACTCCAGGTATCCCCTCCGTATAGGGAAATGATTATGGATTTAAGACCTCTGTGGTTTATATCTTTTGACTTAGTTTCCGGAGAATCCATAGTAAGAACCATTTTCTGCCAACGTTTCAAATCCCAACTGGGATTCATCATCGGTACATCTTTGAATGCTTGATAGAAGAAGAGCTAAATAGAGAGATTAAATAGTAATGAGGAGAATGCAGGTCTGCAGCTCTTCTTGCTATCTTCACCCTAGAATTTTCAAGTAGAATGATTTCACTCCAGGTATCCCCTCCGTATAGGGAAATGATTATGGATTTAAGACCTCTGTGGTTTATATCTTTTGACTTAGTTTCCGGAGAATCCACAGTAAGAACCATTTTCTACCAACGTTTCAAATCCCAACTGGGACCCATCATCAGGATATCTTTGAATGCTTGATAGAAGAACAGCTAAATAGAGAGATTAAATAGTAATGAGGAGAATGCAGGTCTGCAGCTCTTCTTGCTATCTTCACCCTAGATTTTTCAAGTAGAATGATTTCACTCCAGGTATCCCCTCCATATAGGGAAATGATTCTATATTTAAGACCTTTGTGGTTTATATCTTTTGACTTAGTTTCCGGAGAATCCACAGTAAGAACCATTTTCTGCCAACGTTTCAAATCCCAACCAGGATCCATCATCAGGACATCTCTGAATGCTTGATAGAAGAAGAGATAAGTAGAGAGATTAAATAGTAATGAGGAGAATGCAGGTCTGTAGCACTTCTTGCTATCTTCACCCTAGATTTTTCAAGTAGAATGATTTCACTCCAGGTATCCCCTCCGTATAGGGAAATGATTCTGGATTTAAGACCTCTGTGGTTTATATCTTTTGACTTAGTTTCCGGAGAATCCACAGTAAGAACCATTTTATGCCAACGTTTCAATTCCAAACCAGGATCCATCATCAGGACATCTTTGAATGCTTGATAGAAGAAGAGCTAAATAGAGAGATTAAATAGTAATTTGGAGAATTCAGGTCTGCAGCTCTTCTTGCTATCTTCACCTAGATTTTCAAGTAGAATGATTTCACTCCAGGTATCCCCTCCGTATAGGGAAATGATTCTGGATTTAAGACCTCTGTGTTTTATATCTTTTGACCTAGTTTCCGGAGAATCCACAGTAAGAACCATTTTTTGCCAACATTTCAAATCCCAATGGGGATCCATCATCAGGACATCTCTGAATGCTTGATAGAAGAAGAGCTAAATAGAGAGATTAAATAGTAATGCGGAGAATGCAGGTCTGCAGCTCTTCTTGCTATCTTCACCCTAGATTTTTCAAGTAGAATGATTTCACTCTAGGTATCCCCTCCGTATAGGGAAATGATTCTGGATTTAAGACCTCTGTGGTTTATATCTTTTGACTTAGTTTCCAGAGAATCCACAGTAAGAACCATTTTCTGCCAACGTTTCAAATCCCTACCGGGATCCATCATCAGGACATCTTTGAATGCTTGATAGAAGAAGAGCTAAATAGAGAGATTAAATAGTAATGAGAAGAATGCAGGTCTACAGTTCTTCTTGCTATCTTCACCTTAGATTTTTCAAGTAGAATGATTTCACTCCAGGTATCCCCTCCGTATAAGGAAATGATTATGGATTTAAGACCTCTGTGGTTTATATCTTTTGACTTAGTTTCCGGAGAATCCACAGTAAGAACCATTTTCTGCCAACATTTCAAATCCCAACTGGGATCCATCATCAGGATATCTTTGAATGCTTGATAGAAGAAGAGCTAAATAGAGAGATTAAATAGTAATGAGGAGAATGCAGGTCTGCAGCTCTTCTTGCTATCTTCACCCGAGATTTTTCAAGTAGAATGATTTCACTCCAGGTATCCCCTCCGTATAGGGAAATGATTCTGGATTTAAGACCTCTGTGGTTTATATCTTTTGACTTAGTTTCCGAAGAATCCACAGTAAGAACCATTTTTTGCCAACGTTTCAAATCCCAACCGGGATCCATCATCAGGACATCTTTGAATGCTTGATAGAAGAAGAACTAAATAGAGAGATTAAATAGTAATGAGGAGAATGCAGGTCTGCAGCTCTTCTTGCTATCTTCACCCTAGATTTTTCAAGTAGAATGATTTCACTCCAGGTATCCCCTCCGTATAGGGAAATGATTATGGATTTAAGACCTCTGTGGTTTATATCTTTTGACTTAGTTTCTGGAGAATCCACAGTAAGAACCATTTTCTACCAACGCTTCAAATCCCAACCAATAATCAATGTTCATTCAGACTAAAATGGTCTCTTGGATCTAGAAGGTAAGATATTACTTTAAAAAAATTAAATTTGTATTTATATGCTTAAAGAGAATTAAAATATGTATTCCAAAATCATCATAGTTTTGTTGAATTAAGAGGTCAAGAAGTTTGGTGGAATGGAAAATATTTTGAAATTTAAATTTAATGTGAGAATAGGTTGGACAATCTAAGAGAAAGTGTTTTTCATCTTCAACCCACCTAGTGTCTAATGTAGAGTCTCACTGTGTAGTTCATGATAATTTGTTCTTATTTTAGCAATGTTTATTTTATTCTTTACACTAGCCAAGATAGATAGATAATTTTGATTTTCAAGGTTTGGGTTGATCACCTCCTTATAATATCCTAGCTTCCTTTTGCCCTCTAATTCTTTATCACCCCAAAATTTCTCCTTAAAATTTGACTTAATCATAATTTTAGTAGCATCCTTATTTTCTAGAATGTTCTCCTCGTTTATCCCCCAATTATCAAGCCAAGGCTGGGCATCCTTATTTCATGCCTTTGGCATCCTTATGTCATGCTTTCTTGAGCCAAAAGTGGTGGTTTTGGCTTGAATTAGAAGCAATTTTAAAAAACCTTTTGTCTTCCATGTTGTTTGACCTCTTCTTATACATAAGATGCCTAGTCATAGCTATTCTTTTAAAGACGTAAAGGCTTGGTTAGATGAGGAGGATATGATAGGGTGCATTTCATTTAATCTTGAGATTGTATGTTATAAATTTCTTTTGGATTTGTTTTATCTTCCTTCATGATTCTCTAGAGATACCAAAACCTCAAACCTCACATCCATATAACATAATAGGGGTGACGAGAGTCTCAAAGAGGAGTTTATTTTTATCCCATATCCAAAGATTGTTAGGATATTCCGACACATAGAAAATAGCTAAGTATAACTTGGTCTAATATAGAGTTAGGTAAAGTGTGTTTCTTTACTATGTACTTTTGTAACTTACAATCCGACGGTCACGATATGTAGTGATCCGATGGTTCATTCTCTCCTCGGTATTACCGACACTTGATCCGTGGCTTAACACCCGATTGGTCCATGATTTCTATTTAAAGCGCATGGAGGGTCATTTGTAGGTTAACTATTCACCAGAGAAGCTTATGTAAATTTTCATTCTTTTATTAATAAATTGCCTGAAGTGGCCGCGTTGGCTCAGGCCGTGGACTGTTTCCCTCTTTGACGGTTTTAACCACGTCAAAAATACTGGTGTATTGATCTGTGATCTGTTTCTGAGCGGTGTCCTTTGGTGTTCTGTCTGAGGAACTTACCCTGTAAATTCCTACATGGTATCAGAGCTATTTGAGGGCCCCGTCTGTTGGTGATCCAAATCTGAAGCCGGTAGAACTGCATTCGACTGCCATCTCCTAGATCTACTGTTTCTAACTGCTTTCGGGCCGAGAGGATTGCTCTGTTATTTTAGGAGCATCTGTTCCAGTGAGGAACCCCTTTCGTTTCACGCGAAAAGGTTTCTGGTAGCCCTAGCTACGTCATTTTTAAGATCTGGAGGTATACAGTGTTTTTTTGCAGTTTCTAGTTATTTTTCTCTCTGTTTATTATTTCAGTTTATTTAGCTTCTTTTTTATTACCGGATCTATACCTTTCATTTCTGCGTATGCTCTTTGCCCCGTGACTCTATGCGATCTGGGCAAATCAGAAACAGAAAGGAAGGATTTTTCTCATGCGTATGCTCTTTTCCGCTGCGCCT
>APFE030963364.1:10694-26352 GCA_000404065.3 Pinus taeda | reverse complement strand
CCGTACAAGGTGTTGCAAAAGATTGGTACTATGGCATACAAATTGGAGCTTCCTGCAGCTTCTCGATTGCACCCAGTTTTCCATGTTTCATGTTTAAAAAAGATTATAGGCGACAAGCTCCCAGTTCAAACTATATTGCCAGAAATTGACAAGGAAGGAAAAATTATATTGGAACCGGAAGCAGTCATAGAAACAAGAACTCGACAACTAATCGATCAATTTCGGAGTATCTTATCAAGTGGAAGAACTTATCCACTGAATATTCCACATGGGAGGATGAGAATTTTATACAGAAGTATCCAGAACTACTCAAGCGTTGAGGACAACACCTTTTTTTGAAGGAGAGAGGCATGTTGGGTCCCTATAATACTAGTGATTACCCCATTACTATTGTAGTTATACCCCTTATTAATATTGTCGTGCCCCTATTGTCCCCATTTTGTTATTACTGTGCCCCATAGAATCCCTCTATTGTTATTTTTGTGGCTTTATATTATTATTGTTAGGTCGGTTGGGTTATATTGTGACTCCTTAGACTCCTATATAGAAAAAGGAGGTTTTTTCATTTGAATCATCCAAGAATTGTTCATTTATGTAATGTAAAGGAGGTTGCCCCCTCGAAGAGGCTGAATTCTAAGGCGTTGATCTATATTTTCTATCTTTTTTGAGCTGGTTTCATAACACCGGAGCAGATGACATGTTGGGAAGAGTGCTTAGTTACTATGCACAGCATAGTTCAAGGTGATAGGGAGGGAGGACTGGTCACTGAGACTACGCAAAACAAAACTCAGGCTTGGACAAGGAAATCTGGGGCATAGTCTTCACTGTCAAGGAAAACTACACAGAGGCCACTAGAAGGCATAATTGCACAGTTAAGGACACCAATAGCAGCTGCAAAGTGGGACCTTGAGGGACACCCCTGCGTAGTTTCTAGAAGGCAAGGTGGGATAGCAGAGGGACCAGAGGACAGTTCTGCATAGTTTTTGAGAGCAGTGAGTCCCGGTTGAGGGAAGTCATTGGGATATGCAATTTTGGGGAGAAATGAAAGCTCAGGTCTCTGCACAATGCGGGGTTCTAGCAAGCAGGAAGGAGGCTCTATGAATGTTCTTGCGAAGTGCATAGTTTGGATAGAAAGTGAGGCAATTTCTACACAGTTCTAGGAAGGAAGATAAGTTGTTCACTTTTGGGATTGCATAGTGCAACTGACCCAAAGGACAACCTCAAGCACTGTGTAGTTCCAGGAAGTAGAGCATCACCACTGAGGGTTGAGACTGCTTAGTGCAGCTTAGTTGAGGGCAATGAAGTGAAGTTGTTCTGTCAAGAGATTTTCAAGAAAATGGCTAAGTGTGAGAGGCAAGTGAACTTGTGATGACTTGACATTGTGATCACACCCTTAGCATACTTCGACAACATGACAACATTGACCACCGTGAAAACAGAGCAAACAATGACCCTTTGTGAGACTGTCTAGTTCTGAAAGCGACAAGTGTGACACTTGGGATACAACTTTGGATGTCTGTGACAACACTTGTGCGACAGTGCTTACAACTTTGCATATGAGTGCGATAGGTGTTCACATGGTTAGGACAACTTGTATACACAAAGACCAACATTCATGGTCACTAGAACTGTTTGAAAACATGACATAACAACCAGACATGTCAAAAGATGACAATTGATCCAACAAGTGAAAGGGGGCAAGACACGTAGAAGAAACACATGGAATGACTTTCAGTGCTTGCAACCATGAATGCCATTGAAGACAAAATGATATGACAATGATAAGAAGTTCTTCAAGCTATACTAAAGGAGTATTTCAAAAGATGTGCTTCATTTTCCATACTTTCCCTCCAAAGGGTTGTGCATTAGATTGAGTCTTCATGTGGTCCTGATCTTCTATCATACCTTGGGTTCCTTGGTCTTCTTATCTTCTTCTTCAGCTCCTTGAGAGTCCTCTAGCATGTCATTGTTCTTGTGTTCACTGAGAGACACATATGTGCAGTTTCAGTGGACAGTGTCTGCTGCGGGATGAGGTCCTGGGAGGACACATCTACGTAGTTTCATGATGCAAGGCAGACTGAGCAGCTGGGGGACAAACTGTGGAGTTTTAGGATGCAAGGCATTGTTGCGGGATGATGTCTTGGGAGGACACCTCTGTGCAGTTTCAGGATGCAAGGAAAACAGGACAACTAAGGAACAAAACTGTGCAGTTTCTGGAGATAGTGCGTTCCGATTGAGGGAATGACACTGGGGGAAACCCACTGCGCAATTTTTAATGCTAAGAGAGGTTGGGATTTTTTCACATTATGCAATTAGTGTGATATATGAGTGTGAAACATGTCTATGTGGTGAGAACAACCCATTCTCACAAAGCTTTCCCCCTGAAGAAAAAGAAAAAAACATTCCCTTTGCATGACGAGTGATAATCCCTTTCCCAAAGATGACACGTGCTATAGAAATATAAAAGTGTGAGAAACTCTTACGACCGAAGAGGGAAGCTTGAGATCATCTGTTACACTGAAATTTGTCACCTTGACTATCTGCAGTCTATATGGCCTCATCAATAGCCACATTGTCCTCTTTGTCAAGCCCCATACCTCTGCTCTTCATGTCAAAACTTCAAAGAGAGAGAAAGTCACTTGAAAACATGTTTATCTCTAGGTACGCAGATTCTCTCTACCTTGCCTGCGTGTACGCACCCCAAATACACTAGACCTGCGTACTAATACGCTCTGTATACTAAAGCTAGGGTGCGTACCCCTGTAAAGGTCAAAAGGCGCGAGTTTCATCTTTAAAAAGTTACTTGTGGTCACTTCTAGAGCCTTCTAGAAGAGTTTTGACGTGTATTGAGCGCCTCCAGATGGTTCATGCACCCCTATGATAGAGGAGCTTATCCCATCAAGAGAGGAGCTACCCCATCCAAAAGAGGGAGTATCCCATTGATGTTGGAATTGAATAACTTCTTCTAGAATACTATAATTACAGGCATTGGGCCAAAGGGAGGGAGGTTGAAAGCTGAACATTCCAAAGGGTAAATGCTGCTGGAATTAGGGCTTCCATTGTTGACTTGTGAGGAGAGATCACTATCCTTCCTTGTTGCCATATTGGGAGTGGGTGAGCTTGTCAAAGTAGAGGAAATCTCTTGTTGGACCCTGGGAGGAGCTTGCACAACACCAAGGCTCAGGTTGTAATGGTTCCTTTTTTGTTTCCTTAATACAAATAAGTCCATTCTTCTCAATGATTTGTTGTTAATGAATTATTTCATGTACGCCTTGGTCTATGTGATGAATATGCTTTGTTTTATGATGAATATTCAGGTGTTATGTAATCGTTTTTGCTTTGTTAGTGTATGCAGGTCTGAAAGTGAAGGAGGAGCTCATCTGGATCAGCAAGGCTGGACTGCTACAACAAGCGTTGGACCTAAGGTAAGATCGAAAACATTTGATTTCTCATAGAATAATGTGGTTTAGAGAAGGATTGCTCTTGTTTGGTTTGTTTGTCACTAGAGAGTCTTAGACTCCTAGGGAGGTTAGGTTTGTCCGCAAAAATAACTCTTTCTGCATGACAATCCTTTCTCTGGCATGTTTGTTCGACTGATCATCCACTTATCTTGGGGGAGAGCTCATCCTTTACCTATTCATGGAGACTCCTTCTCCTTTATAAGCCTCCTCCATTGCCCATGAGCAGCTAGTTTGGAACGTATAGGCTTTGATTGAGGAATTCTTAGTGCATTAGTGCTGCTCTTTGTAGGAATTTGGTGTTTTGTGTGAGGATTGCTTTTGAGCTTGAGGAAGGTCATGAGTTTGTTGCCTTGTATGTGAGAGAGAGACCTCTTTGACTTGGGAGATCTACTTCAAAGGTGAATGCTTGGAAGACATGCTGGCTGGACCCTCTAGAGAAGGACCCAGCGTCAGGACTTCGGTTGTACCTTACTCTATTTTCTTATTAATAAAGATAGATGACTACTCTTATGGTTCCATTTCCATTTGTCCTATGAATGATTAATGTAAATTGTATCCTTCCTGACTGATACATAGTTGTTTTTAGTAGATTTTACGCTTGTGTTTGTCCTCTCTTTGCTTGTGCAGGTGTCCGCCCGCGAGGATAGTGGAGGACTGTGATCGGCTGGAGCGAAGGAGCGAGAGGATCATCTCTTCGACAAACGTAGCATTGGAATCCAAGTAGGTTTCTTTTACCCACTTTTTAATCACAACTAGGAACCTACAGTGTAGCATTTTTTGATTGTTGCTAGACCCCCTTTGGGCTAGTAGGGATCGCCTCTATCCGTAGAGGGGATTTACCTCGCCAACACTTAGTTTAGAATAATCACAAGGATGACCTTTCCATACCTCTTGAGGAATTTTGCATCCTATCGCCATTGATGGTGATCGATTTATCACATAACAATCTGTAGCCATCGCTTCTGTCCACAATTCCTTCTGCAAATTGGCGTTACTCAGCATACTCCTTGCTCTCTCTAAAAGAGTCCTACTCATGTGTTCAGCAACTCCATTTTGCTGAGGAGTATATACAGTGGTTTTATGTCATTCGATCCCAGTGTCCTTGCAATAATTTTCAAATTCCTTTGAAGTAAACTCACCACCATTTTCAGTTCTTAAACATTTTATGGTTCTTCCAGTGATGTTTTCTACTAATGCTCTAAACTGTTTGAAAACTGTAAATACATCAAACTTCCTATTTAACATATAGACCCACACTTTTCTAGATAAATCATCAATAAAAGATAAAAAATATGACGATCCTCTATATGAGGTTGTAGGGGATGGACCCCAAACATCAGAATGGATATAATCAAGGATTCCCTTACTAGTATGTTTGTCAGTTTTAAACTTCTGCTTACTTTGTTTCCCAAACAAACAATGTTTGCAGAAATCTAACTTAGCAGACTTTAGATTAGGAAGTAACTTACGATCAGACAAAATCTTTAAACCTCTTTCGCTCATATGGCCCAACCTTTGATGCCATAAACGAATAGAACTACTGTCATTTTCTGACATAGTAGAAACATGATCTGACTCTGTTCTTCCCTCTAACTGAAAAAGATTTCCAACCTTCTTTGCTTTCA
Source organism: Pinus taeda (assembly GCA_000404065.3). Classification (NCBI taxonomy): domain Eukaryota; kingdom Viridiplantae; phylum Streptophyta; class Pinopsida; order Pinales; family Pinaceae; genus Pinus; species Pinus taeda. The sequence continues at coordinate 21,266 of APFE030963364.1, read as the reverse complement.
TTACTAGTAAAATTCCTTTATAAATTTTCATTACTCCACCTTGAATAACAGTTTTATATCCATTAGTGTCAAGTGCTCCTAGTGAAATGATATTTTTCCTTAATTCAGGTACATTCTTACATAAAATTTTAGCTGTCCCATCAAACATTTGCAGCTGGATGCTTCCAATTCCCACAATATTACATGTGACATCATTTCCCATATAAACGACTCCATCATTGATTGATTATAAGTCTTAAACCATTCTCTATGAATGCACATGTGATTTGATGCACCATACTCTAACAACCAATGTTGATCATGATTAGACAAATTAACTGATAACACTTCATCACTCATACCTGAACTGGATGCCGAACCTGTATCTGTCGTGTTTGCTTCTTTCTTCTCTGTCAAAGAGACTTCTTTAGATGTTTTTTGTCTCTTCCAACAGTCCTTCTTCAAATGTCCTGATTTGCCACAAAACAAACACTTTACCTTATTCTTCTTCCTTTTCGATTTTGAACGCGAATCGTTGTGCCTACTAAGGTGTCTTTCTTTAGAACGACCTTTGACCATCATTGCTTCTGATGTAGAGGTTTCTAAATTTGACCTTTTTCTTGTTTCTTCAGATAATAAAGATGCAACAACATCATCAAACTCAAGGGTTTCTAATGAACTAAGACTTATAGAAGTAACAAAATGATCCCATGACTCGGGCAACGAGCATAATAAAGTTATAGTTTTATCTTATGATTCAAATTTTACTTCTATACTTTCTAATTGCACCAGAAGAGTATTAAAGGTATTCAAATGATCAGTAATAGATGTACCTTCCTTCATTCGCAAACTGTACAATTGTCGCTTCAGAAGAATCCTATTGGTTAAGGATTTTGTCATGTACGCTTTCTCAAGCTTTGTCCACAAACCAGCAGCAGTTTTCTCTGACACGATGTTAAACAAAACATTATCCACCAAACGCAGTCGAATACCGCTCAATGCTCTTTCATCCAATTCGCTCCACTCATCATCTGTCATGTTGTAAGGTTGTTTGGATTTTCCCAACAATGCATTCGCCACGCCTTTTTGCACAAGCAGATCATACATCTTCACTTTCCAGATCTCGAAGTTATTTTTGCCATTGAACTTCTCGATCTCAAAACAAGCACTTTGAGTTTTTGCCATGTTGTAACAAACAAACCATCTCCAATTCCAACTTTTTAATAACTAAAGTTAATATTTAAAAAATGCCTTTGCCTTATACTATGCTGCCTTTACCTTATAGTATGTTGCCTTTACCTTATCATACAATCCTTCTGCTGTACAAACTGCAGATTACAAATAAAAAACAAATAACAAAATTGCAGTTTTACCAAAGCGATCCTTGCTTGGCGCGCCGAAAGGGACTTGGCACTTGCTCGACAGTAGACGATCCGCACCAGAAGTAAAATCGATGTAAGTGACAAAATTGGTGCGCTTAAACCCGTCGAGTCCGCGCCAATCGGGATCGTGGCGCAGTGGCGCGAGTATTACACTCGGAACTGCGCCAATTGGCGCGTCTGTTCTAAAATAAAACGCGCCAACCTCTTCCTTTGTTAAAATTGGCGTGACTATTTCAACCGAAACCGCGCCAACGCCAAAGCTCCACCTTCCGCAGCTCTGTCACACATACCAACTCCACAACATGCTCTGATACCAATTGTTGGAGCAAATAATGCACAACGGAAATTTAAGAGGCATACACAGCACATAAAATCATAAAAAATAACACAAGGATTTAATGTGGTTCACCCAACCAATCTGGGCCAGATCCACCAAAACAGAGGCATCGACAATCTTATTATTAAACAGGAGATTACAACAATTTATTTCCTCACACACTCTCTACTGTCCCAATATCCTATACGGGCCTATATTTTTATAGCTAGGAGTATAAAACTGAATCATAAATTCTCTCACAACAAATATAGGATGCATTAACTCCTCCTCAACAAAATGAGCTAATATAGCAACAAATCCTATTGTTATCACCTACATGAGATTTTTTCCCAATTTAATAAAACAGAAAATCTCAACACCAATATTGCGTCAAACTGATAATTGATCAATTTGGAAAATAAATTTCTCATTGGATTTTGAAACATAATGCCATGTGTTCTATCAGGATAAGATTTAATCACAAAATTGAATATTTTGTTTTTACTTTCACTGTTGTTATCATTGAATTGATTAATTATGTTCTACAAAGGTTTTTGCAATTTGTTTTATTGTGTAGATTAATGGATAGATGCACCTTTTAGTAGGGTTTGATAATTCTATGATCATTTATCTTCATGGTCCTACAAAATTTTTTGGGCATTGCACAACTAATTTGATATTGAAACTTGATGTAAAACTGGGTCAATGGGACACGTAACTATTAGAGTCAACAACATAAATTTCCTTTGGGTACTTCCCATTGTTATGATCCCATCTAGAGAGACATGGAAGCGTATGGAAGATCTGTTTGCGAAGGATGCAATATCATCATATCTATGTGGTCATTTACATACAAATTTGGGAGAAATTTATAGATGTACCATGTTCAATTAACCCCTAATTATAAAACTTTTAAACATTTTTTCCAGTTCAATGCAAATGATAAGGCCATCAGAAACAACTAAAAACAGTTCTGTAGATTAGGTAATTCATGGGTTTACGTAATTAATGGTAAATGTGTGATTGAAGGAAAAGCTCGATATGTGAATCATTGTCATCGATGAGGCGAAACCATCATTTATTGATGTTGACTACAAAATGGTGAGTTGGGCTCTTGATAGTACATCCGTAGCCATACCATAATAGTTACAATGTTTCTGTTCGACTCATGTGTGATGCAAAGAATGTCTTCCTAAGTTGAACAAGAATGCATATTTATGAATTTATCCTTTGAAGGATCAATACGAGCTTTGTTGTTTTAGAAAAATTCAAACATCTCTATCAAAGCGAAAGTCTATGACTCCATATCTAGAGAGCTTGATTTGGCTATGGAGATGAAAATGATGAAACATTAAGATACAATATAAAGAGGTTATTTATACATAGAAAATTAGGACTGGAAATTTCTTATGGATCCATCTCCTAACCAGTAGTGGTTGCAAATTGAGGCAGTTGAAGATTCTAGAAAGTAAAGCCATTCTACATAAATTTAAAATATGCTCCATTGAGATAGACATGGCAAGAATTTTGGTTTCTAGAATGTCATTGGGGTTCAATATACCACCCACTACTCTGATTTATTTTTTCTTTTCTGCTCCCTTCGCTTCTTGTTCCAAAATTGTTATTTTTTATATAGTAAATGATAGTCAGTTCAACAGTTGAGCTTCAAAGATTTTGGTATTTTTTTTTGTTTTAAATCCATCCTGGATTAGGTTAGAAGCATCTATAAATCGTCCCGTCTAGTGGAGTCAGTTGTTTAATACTTGATCTTCCTTCCTTGGTTCCACGGGCAGGGTCTGGTGGAGGATTTCAGAAACAGCTACAAGTCCAATAAGGGTTGGACAGTTATGCTTCCAGACATTATGATTCCCCAATTGTTATTGGTGATTTTGTTTTGCCTCATCTTTAGTTGGCAGTGTTTCCTTTTCTTTGCACTGCATCATCTCTTGCAGTTGAGAAAGTAGCTTGTCAAATGCACTATTTACTTGAATCAGAAAAGAAAGAAGTCGAGGTTCCAGTGAAAATGACCTTGATACAAGGACTCCTATATATTGCAGCCGCTAGATTAGGAAGGGACTCTTAGGAGTTTTCCTTTTAACTCTACAGTGTCAATGGAAAATAAAATTTCATTACTTCAATGCTCATTATATCTTTCATTTGTTTGGTAATTGATTATTTAAGTGTTAGATGGCGGTAATAAGATTTAGGAATTTGTTATCATTTACTTAATTAAAAATTTAAAATATTTTCTTTATTTGTGTATATTTATTTATTTGTGCAAATGCACTATTGTTTTTAATAGCAAGCGAAGCCTTGGTTTTTGCATATGATATTGAAAAAATAGAACAAAGAGTGATTTTGCACAACACAAATATCATGTTATTATATTCATTACAACAATTATATATATAAGAAATTACACACTCACTTAGACACTTCTGAATAATGACTCTAATTCATTACATAGGAATCAATAGCTAGTGACGCCTAGGGACTCACAATGGCAAGTACACATGACATGGAAGCATTACTTCCAACACCCTCCCTTAATGCCTACATGGACAACACATAAAAGGTAATATGTCTGACTCATCTTCATCAACACTCACATCCACTCTCGAATCTCGCAAACAACGCTCTTTCACCACCACATCTTCGAGCTGTCACTCGACTTCCATTTAAAATGTGCTTCTGAACCATCATTGATGAACTTTGCAGGGCTTCAATTAATTAACCATCCTATGAACCAACCACCATCTATCCGATATTTTATTTTGCTTTCCGTTATCCTTCACTTGCTAGGATGGAGGTTAGCTCTTTCACCACCATAGCTTGGAGCTGTCACTTGACTTCCATTTAAAGTGTAACGGCCTCTGACCATCCTTGATGAACTTTGCAAATAAAAATTGTCAAGTAATAAACCATCCTATAAACCAACCACCATCTATAGGATATTTTGCTTTTGGTTATCCTTCACTTGCTAGAATGGAGTTCTTGATACTCAATGGGTTCAAAATTTGGTCAAACAACTTTACCTTACCAGAATTGATGTTTCGATGTTTCGATAAAGGAATTAATGTTTCGATAAAGGCCTTTCCTTCCCGTTTAAGAACCAACCATTCTTTTTATAACCAGAATTACTAACATATAGAAATTAATGTTTGTAACTCTGAGACTTCTTTAATAACCACCCATCCTTTTTAAACCATATACATTTTACGTATATAAACATTCAATTTTTTTTATAAATCTTAAAAACAATTCTTGGACCACAACTCCCTCACAAATTGAAGATTTCCAATCAGAAATTCTTGCTCCGACAAACTGAAATACGGAGAATCTCTTCTCCGCCGAGTCAATCCCGTTGCCACAGCTCTTAAGTTCCTGCACTTTACAACCTGGTCGCAAACGCAAAGCAGACAGACTGAATATCTGCGATACCATATGAGAAAAAATAAACAAATTCACTACAGGACCTAGTTTGGACTCTGGAGATCCACCCGCACGAGGCACGTAGCATTGGTCGCTGGCGTCTTCGTAAAATGGATATTGATCTATCCAGGTAGAGATTTCATGATTGATGTTACATACAGTCATGAATGCAGGTCAACGCTCATTCCAGATCTACTACGTTGCTTCTCTTGGCTTCTTTGATTTCTTTAGCTGCCTCGATACACTGTGTTTCATCCACGCAGACGTCACATCTTAGCTAGAAGAATTCTTCCAGCATGAATTCTAAGCGAAATTCCAACTCAAAATAAACTGGTGTGCGATGGCAGGTGATACCCTCCAACTGTGAACACCTCCTACACAGGCAGATCCCTGCAGATGTATCTTTTAGGCAGTGCCGCTTTCCTTTACACAGGCCCTCTATCCCATATTTTCCAAGTTCTGCCAAGGTGATTTTAGTGAGCCTGCAATAAGCTGATGCAAAGATCTCGTCCCTGCAGAGGCAAATAATGAGATCCGCCTCCCCATGGCTACCAACAGCGCACACAATGCAAGCAGCTCGTTATTTCATGCTGTTGAGTTTGAATATACTCAAATCCCACGACGCAGCTTATGTCCTCCTCGTTCAAATGCAACATCTCCACAGTCACCAACGTGATCTTCCCTGGGAGTCGGAAAAGCATCAAGAGCGACGTCTTGAACCTTCAATTTGGACGGTCGCTCCTCCTGCTCAAATAAACTGGCCGAGCTTATCTCAGTTGCAGATTACGTAGACTGGTTGACGTGGTCTGCAGGCCCCCTCTATTTCCGTTTCTGGCTCCGTTTGCGTTGACAGAAAGACGTGCTGTTTGAAATCGGAAAAACGTTGAGGAATCCGCAATCGACGACTCCTAGACGTCTTTTCACTGGACTGAAACTCACTGTCTGAGTGAGCGCTATCTATACGGCTGCAGATCTGCAGGCCGGATGCCATCCATACATGGAGCATCCAACAGCCACGGTTATGCCTGATGATCATCAACTTAAGTATCCATGGAGCATCTTGCTGCCATGGTTCTGCCGGATGACCATCACATAGTCATCCATTTACCTATGGCTTTCAAGACCGCAGTACTATTTGATGCCATCCGCTCATTTGAATTTTGTTGATTAGACGCATTCCCTCTCATTTTGATTTTGAATTTTCAAAAAGGCCGGGCTTCATGAATCCCCCAAGACCGACATTCATGCTGTTTGCTCATGTTTGAGCTAGCCCCTAACAATCTGCTTAGACATTTTAATTTTTCAAGTTTCAAAACGCCGGGTTTCATGAATACCTTGAGACCGGCATTCCTGCTGGGTTTACATGTTTGAGCTGGCCCGTAACAGCCTGCTTAAGACAAGCACGAAATGAGCAGGCACTTAACCAGGGCATCGGTCCACCTCAGTGAGTGCAACGGTAAAAGGTTTCTACTTTTAATTTTGAATGTGTATCTGCCAGTCGTTTTCTGATACTCTAAATGGCATTCTTGCTGTTGATCCTATAACAGCTACGGGCTGAACATCTCCTCCGCGTATCCATCAAGAATGTTCTTGCAACAGGGTCCACTGCAACAAATAATATGGCTAGCCTCGGTGAGTACTTCCCTCCTTGAGAAGAATGACGGATCTATGGCGTTTTGTATGATTACGTTGGGCACATTTTGGTCAAATTTCTACAGATATCTCTCCTTGACTTAAAAGAACTTAGGGAATTTTTAGGCCATGTTAAAACAAAAACCCTCAAACCCAGATTGCACCCTACAGAATTTTGTAACTGGCCTTCTTAATCAATTTTGCACTCAATTTTAATTCACATTTATTGATGCCGTTATCACGGAGAAATGGGCATAATTAATTAGACATAAATCCCACAGTAGTGGTATTAAAACGAGGAGAAGCAATGGTTACCCCGGCGGTGAGGAGCTTGCGATCTTGGGATCAATAAGAGGAATCATTTATGCCATCAATTGCTAAGAGAATGGTCCTTCAACCAATTTGAGAACTTTGACTTAAACAAACAAAAAAGGTTGCCATGTTTGTCTGCGGAATCTTAAGACAACGTATGTGGAATATATTCTTAAGTTGGACACTCATTTGGCCATGAGGTTTTTTTTTAACGTTAGGAATTGCATGCAAAGAGTTGAAGTTGATTATGGAAATATTTGTGGAGAGTCTTAAGGCAACATAGGTAGCATTATATTCTTAGTTTAGGTAGTAAATTTATATTGAGTTTTTTATTTTTATTTTCATGTTTAGAATTGCATAGATAGAGTTGAGATTGAGTAGGGAATAGTCAATTTAAATTAATCATGTGGTTTAATTTGGTTTCTAATTTGGCATTATATTAATATCTAGGGTTTCATTATCCGTCTATTTTTATAATCAACGCAAAGAGTTGAAGTTGATTATGGAAATATTTGTGTGGAGAGTCTTAAGGCAACATAGGTAGTATTATATTTTTAGTTTAGGTAGTAAATTTATATTGAGTTTTTGATTTTTATTTTCATGTTAAGAATTGCATAAATAGAGTTGAGATTGAGTAGGGAATATTCAATTTAAATTAATCATGTGGTTTAATTTGGTGTCTAATTTGGCATTATATTAATATCTAGGGTTTCATTATGTGTCTATTTTTATTTTGATTATGAAAGGGTTTAATTAGGTTTAATTTGGTGTCTAATTTGGCATTATATTAATATCTAGGGTTAAGCAAAGAGTTGAAGTTGATTATGGAAATATTTGTGTGGAGAGTCTTAAGGCAACATAGGTAGTATTATATTTTTAGATTAGGTAGTAAATTTATATTGAGTTTTTGATTTTTATTTTCATGTTAAGAATTGCATACATAGAGTTGAGATTGAGTAGGGAATAGTCAATTTAAATTAATCATGTGGTTTAATTTGGTGTCTAATTTGGCATTATATTAATATCTAGGGTTTCATTATCTGTCTATTTTTATTTTGATTATGAAAGGGTTTTTTATTTTGATTATGAAAGGGTTTAATTATGTGTATTTTTTTTAAAGTTGATTATGAACAGATTTCATTATTGGTTTGTATTTTTACAATTTTTGGTTAAGATATTAATATTAATGTTAATATAAGAGAAATATGTAAAAATAATTTGTAATAATTTTTTTGGGTAACTCAATTGTTAATTGTCATGAAAATGAATTATTATGTTGAAGAGGTTCTTTACTTATAGCTTTGTATTGGATTATGTACTTCACTTAGAAGAGAATGATCTAAATTTTTTTAGAGATTAATAAATATATTGTTTTCTTATTAATTATATTAAGTAATAGTAATGAAATTTTAATTCTAAAGTTATAGTTAAGTTAGACTTTAAATTGGTCTATGAGATCTCCTTTATAGGACAAAGAACATGTTAGAAAAACATTAATAATTCCAACCACCTACATTAAATGCAAAGACTAGTTTCTTTTGGAGAATTCGGCGAAAGTTTCAAGAGCTAGATAGTTTCCTGAAGAAGCCATCGACTCCAGAAACTTCTCCATTGTATATAAAAATCCTCTTTAGCAATCGAATTAGGCAAGTGTTTTGTGTTCAGCATTCTGATATGCTATTAGAGCGAGATACAGAGTTGAGGGCTTGAGGTTTTATGTGAGTGATCATTCTAAGATATTGTTGTGTGAGCCTTTGAAAGACCATTGCATTGAGCGTTGAGAGTTTCTGTTATTTCCTATATGTATGCAGAGTATCTATGCGCAACAAGCTTGTTGTGGAGGGCGTATTGTCCAGAAGTTGTGCGTAAGTTTGCGCTGGTGCGGAGGAGTGGTTCGTGAGGCTCGTTGAAGGGAGCCGAACCGTTGAGAACATTTGCGTGAAGTTGGAGTGTTGGTAAGAGAGGGCGCCCCGAGGAAGAGGCCATTCTGTTCAAGTTGGAGAAGGCCTTGAGTGTGAAATTGAGGGGTAAACCGAATGCTCACTAATTGCTGTCATATGTCCATCGTTATGGTTTATTGACTCGTTTCTGGTTATCTTTGGTGTTTTTTAAAATATTCTGGAATGTTTCAAAAAATCTTGGAAGGGATAAATAATCCTGTTTTGAAATATTAACCATAAGCTTCAAGTTAAAAAAAAAAAAAGAGGCAGCCATATTATCCAATGATATTGGATAAAATTTTATGATTTATGCTTGAGGGTTATATTTGTGAAAATTAGTAATTTTTTTGGTGATTGGTACGGTGAAAATAAGTAACATGGCTAATGTATTGGCAGAATCTTATTTATCTGACTCTAACAAGTTAGATGGTGAAAATTATGCAAATTGGAAGTTTAAGTTGCAGACTTTGATGGAAAGCAACAATACATGGGCGATTGTGTCTGGAGCTGAAGTTAAGCCAGTGTCCCTCAAGCCACAAATGCTGCAATTCAATATTGGGAGTGACAGGAAAACAAAGCAAAGGTGCTTTTGCGGATGACGGTTAAAGACAACATTATTCCACACATTAGAGAGTGCAAAACATCCAAGGAGACATGGGACACTCTCAAAAAATTGTATGAGACGAAGACTACAAATCAAATATTGTATTTAAAGAGTAAGCTTCTTTCAATTAAGATGGAAGAAAATGAAAGTATTGGTGATTTTATTTCTATAATTAAAGATCTAAAGGATAAATTAGGTGACATTGGTGAATCAATATCTAGTACAGACTTGGTTACTGTGACATTAAATGGAATGCTTGATGAATATCAAATGTTTATCACTAGTCTTTCAGCTAGAGAGAAGGCTCCTACTTTTGATGAGTTGAAAGGTATACTTATGCAGGAAGAAGAGCGGAGAAGAAGCCTTAAACAGAAATCTCCCAATTCAAATTTGGAATTGATGGCCAAAGGGAAGAAGTCCTTCAAAGGCAAACAGTGGGAGAAAAATAAAGGAAAAAAGCCACAGGTAAAATCATTTCAAAGTACACCATTACCAAGGACAAATGCCAAATCAAGTAGAGATGATGTGTGTTATTACTGCGGAAAACTTGGTCATTTTGCTAAGAATTGCATGAAAAGAAGGTCTGATCAATTTAAACAAAGAAGGCATTCAGGAAATTATGTTGATAGAGATGAAGCAATTAGTCATGACTTTAGCAATCTTAAATTGTTTATGTCCAATGATGCTTTATCTGCAGAAACTAGTGATGATAATGCTTGGTTTATAGATTCTGGTGCATCAATCCATATGTCATGCAAAAGAGATTGGTTTGATACTTATCATGAGATTAATAATGGTGGACACATCTATTTAGGAGATAATAGATCACATGAAATTAAAGGATATGGCGATATAAGTGTTATGATGCCTAATGGACAAGAAAAACAAATTCAAAATGTGGTGTATGTTCGAGGATTAAAGAAGAACTTAATTTCGGTCTCTACTATTATAGATCAACATTTAAAAGTTGAATTT
>APFE030963364.1:0-10265 GCA_000404065.3 Pinus taeda | reverse complement strand
TAAATCATAATGACCTAATGTTACTACAAAAGAAACTGATGGTAGAAGGTCTTCCAATTATTAAGGGTGAACACTTTGAATGTGAAGGTTGTGCATTAGGAAAACAACATAGGGAAGAATTTCCTGTGCATGAAAATAGAAGAAAAGGTGAAATACTTGAACTAGTGCATATTGATGTATGTGGTCCAATGCAAACTGTCACTTGGTGGAGCATATTACTTTCTTATATTTATTGATGATAGCACTAGATACACCTGGGTGTACTTTATAAGAAACAAAAGTGACGTTTTTGAATACTTTAAAGAATTCAAGAGTATGGTTGAAAAGCAAACAGGAAAGAGAATTAAAATTCTTTGATTAGATAAAAGTGGTGAGTACACTTCAGGAGTTTTTATCAAATATTGCAAACAAAATGGAATTATGCAACAATTTACAATACCACATACACCTCAACAAAATGGAGTAGCTGAGAGAAAGAATAGAACATTAGTTGAATGTGCTCATAGTATGTTAAAAAGTAAAGGACTTTCTTCTAGCTTTTGGGTTGAAGCCATTAACGCAGCTGTATATCTTAAAAATAGAAGCCCTACTAAGTATCTTGAGCACAAAACACCATTTGAAGCATTTTATGGTTTTAAACCTAAAGTTAGTCATTTAAGGATATTTGGATGCAAGGCCTTTGCTCATATTCCTAAAGAGGATAGGAGAAAGTTAGATGCCAAAGCTATCAAATGTATTTTTATTGGATATTGCACTGATCAAAAAGCATATAAAATGTATGATCCATGTAATCACAAGGTCTTTGCAAGTAGAGATGTTATATTTCATCAGCATATAGATAAACAAATAAAAGAAGATGAACATAGTATATGGCAGTCTCCTTATGAAAGCTTTAAGGAAGAAGAAGAAGATGTGGAATCAACTCAAGAACAAGAACACATGGACATTCCAAAAGACACATCAAGGAATAAAAGTCCACAAAGAAGTGATGAAGGCACTCCATAGAGAAGAAAAGGAGAAGGTACTCCACAAAGTAATGAACCTCTAAGAAGGGCAACATGACAGATTGAAGCCCCCATTAGGTATAAAGATTATGCCTTAATGTCTCAAGTAATCACTGTTTTTGAGCCCTTAAATTATGAACAAGCCAAAAATCATAAAGAATGGATGGAAGCTATGAAAGAATAATATGACTCTATAATGAAAAATGAAACTTGGGAATTAATAGAATTACCTGAAAATAAAGTCCCTATAGGATCAAAATGGTTGTACAAGACAAAATTTAATGCAGATGGTAGCATAGACAAATATAAGGCAAGATTGGTTGCAAAAGGTTATTCACAAAAAGAAGGTATAGATTATGAAGATACCTTTGCTCCGGCTGCAAAAATGAATACAATCAGAATAATGATAGCATTGGCAACTAAATATGATTGGAAGCTACATCAATTAGATGTAAAGTCAGCTTTTTTAAATGGTGACTTAAAAGAAGAGATTTATCTTGTTCAACTAGAAGGATTTGTAAAGAAAGGTCAAGAACATCTTGTATGCAAGTTAAAAAAAGGCCTTATATGGACTAAAACAGGCCCCGAGATATTGGTATGAGAAAATCGACAAATTCTTCTTTCAACAAAGATTTAAAAAAAGTAAAAATGATCCTAATTTGTATGTTAAGACAGATAGAAATGGGGATATAGTATTACTCTCTATATATGTTGATAATCTAATAATAACAGGGAGTGCTGATAAATTAATTACAGATATAAAAATAAAGTTATCACGAGAATTTGAGATGAAGGATCTTGGTGAGATGCATTATTGTTTAGGTCTTGAAGTATGGAGAGATGATGGAAGAACCTTAATCACACAAAGAAAATATACAAATAAAGTACTAAAGAGATTTCATATGAATGGATGTAAAGCAGTGAGTATTCCATTGGAACAAAATATCAAATTAAGAAGTGATGATGGAACAAAAGAGGTGAATGGAACATTGTATCGATAATTAGTGGGAAGTCTAAATTATCTCACTACCACTAGACCAGACATCGCTTATGTAGTAAGCATACTTAGTCAATTCATGACTAAGCCTCATGAAAGCCATTGGATATCTACAAAAAGGGCCCTTCGATATTTAAAGGGAACTATCAATTTTGGTATTGAATATACTAATGCTTGTAATGTTGAATTGACAGGTCATTCTGATTCTGACTAGGTTGGAAATCCAGATGACAGGAAATCCACCAATGGATACGTCTTCAATATAGGATTGGGAGCTATATCATGGAGTAGTAAGAAACAGGCAACAGTTTCCTTGTCATTAACTGAATTAGAATATAAAGCATTATGTAGTGGCACCTGTGAAGCTATATGGCTCAGAAGAATACTTGAAGATGTTGGTGAAGGTCAACAAAAAGCTACAGTGATCAGATGTGATAATCAAAGCACCATCAAATTGGGAGACAATCCTGTATGTCATGCAAGGTCAAAACATATAGACACACAATATCATTTTGTAAGAATAAGTTCCAATCAAAACAAATTTCTCTAATATACTGTAATACAAATGAGAATGTAGCTGACATATTCACTAAGCCTCTTCCGAAGGCAAAATTTGAGTTTTGTAGAAGTAAGTTATGTGTCGTAGAAAATCAAGATTATGTTGTAAGCCTATCTAAGACTTAAACCAACAGGCATGACAATTAAGAGTATGTTTACAGTGTCTTGTATATTGTGCTAAAGTATATTTGTCATATGGTTGGAATTAAGGGGGAGTGTTGGAAAAACATTAATAATTCCAACCACCTACATTAAATGCAGAGACTAGTTTCTTCTGAAGAATTCGACGGAAGTTTCAAGAGCTAGATAGCTTCTTGAAGAAGCCACGGACTCCATAAACTTCTCCACTGTATATAAAAATCCTCTTTAGCAATCGAATCAGGCAAGTGTTCTGTGTTTTGTGTTCAACATTCTGTTGCGCTTTCTGATAGAAAGTGTCTCCATGTAATTATTTGAACTTGTTTAGTTGTCAAAGTGTACCCTAAGTTGAATTAAAAATAATGTAAAATTTAAATGGTTTTTTTAATAATTATTTTTACATATTTATAATATTAAATATTTAATTAAAAAATAGAATTAAGAGAAAATCTTGGGAAAATATATAAAAGATATCTAATGTTGGAGGTATGTGGAACTTTGAAAATAGTTATAAATTAATTTCAAATTTAGTTTTTTATAATAAGTTTTTCTATTCAATTATAAATGTTCTTCTTGGATTTTGATTCTTAATATGATTAAGTTTATAAGAACTATGAATGGTAGTTGTCTAACATGTGCTTGCAGCAAAAGAAATACCCAAAAAGAATGAGAAAATAGAGATTTTAGTCTTCACTAATCATCTTGATGTTTACAAGCAGATTTAGATAAACGATTTTACCCTTCACTAATCATCTTTGATGTTTCCAAGGTGATTTATATGATAAATTTTACCCTTCACTAATCATATTGGTGTTTGCACACCAACGGCAATGTGATGACTCCCTATATAAAAAAAATCCTCCCATAACAATTGGACTACATGCTACCACGGGTAGGTTCTTTCATTCAAGAAATTTTACCCTTCAATAATCATCTTCGTGTTCGCACACCAACAACAATGTGATGACTCCCTATATAAGAAAAATCCTCCCATAAAAAGTGAACCACATGCTACCATGGGTACGCTCTTTCATTGAATTGTCTTTAAAGGGAGAATTTTATTTTTTGTTTTTTCCATTCAATTTGTATTGTCTAGAGAACCAAGGTATGTACAGACATATCTCCCTTAATATTATTTCCATTATCATTTGTTTCTAGGTTACTGTTCGTATTTAGCTAGCATAATTCACTCAATTGTTGATATTCATATATTTTGGCTAAAGTTACCTACAATGAAAATGGCTTTACATGTTTGTAAGATTTGAAGGTTTTGGTTGAATACTAGTTAAACTAGTTCAAAATCATTGAGAAATAACTTTTGCTATAGGATAAAATGCACGGTGTATGGAGAATAGAGATACCCTCAAGGGTATTCTCAAGACCCTTGGCAGACTGTAAGATTATCTGCAGCCGTCACAAAGTTACATGCATGTCCATAATCATTAACTAAATATCAAAGCAAAAACAGATGTATTAACTCAAGTCTCCGTGTAGATTTGCTGGAGAGCACAATGCTGCTAAGTGGAAGTCCCCTGAGACGGCTCCATATCAAGTCCTGCATATAGAAGAGACAAGCATAATCACAACATACAACCTTGATAACTAATACATGAATATATAAAATACATCTAGTTACACATAACTAAGCTACTCATGCTAAAAGGTATTGGACAAACAACTAAATGAATGATAGTACCAACACCACAGAGTAGACAGTACAACTGCAGTTCTATATTAATGTCGGAAGAGTGATTACAACCATATGTTGTATCAACCTTCCCTTACCTCTCCAACTTCTCTCTCTCTCTCCCTTCTTACCAACTTCTCATGCTTAGATTTGAGACTATGCTCAACAATCAAGTAGGCTATCCTTTCAAATGATCTGACCTCCATCACGATAGCCCTAGCTTTCCTTATGTAGCAATCGAGTTAGGGTTTCCAAGTTCCTCCATGAGTCTCTTAAGGTAAAAGAAATGATGTTTCCATGCCTTTGAGCTCTTTCCCATTTTCCTCCTTCATTAGGATTAGAAATCCCACAAATAGATCGAACTTGAGATGTTTCCTTGCTTTTCTGAGTAGATTTGGGAGGGAATATAGAGATATTTATGAGCCAATTCGCTCCTTTGACCTTTAGAACCTCATTAGGATCCACTAACGTTGTTCTCGAACTAACAACGAGAGTTAGTAGGGTCACTAACGCTCCCTTAGGCTTACAGTGAATTTATAAAGCATGTTGTCAGTGTATAGCCAGCGTTAGTTTGGAAACAAGGCTTGTGATCTTGGTCTTTGCTTCAGCTATCATGTCTTTCCCCTCTGAGATGATGAGGGGGTCATTTTGCTATATAACAGATGCCCCCTAAAGTGTGAGATCAGAGGTTGCGACAATGGCTGAAATACTTTACTTAACTGTAATTTCCCTTCTTCGACAAAAAGAGAGAGAGGATCGGAGCTTCGGGTGGTACGGGAAACCTGATACAATACATATATATATAAAGCAATTGAAATCATGTCTTGAGACGGGAATTCCCATGCTCAGTAGCTATGTCAGAGTGGTTTTCTCATAAAAAGAGATATGGCGATGCTCACTGCCGATAAGCACAATGCAGATCCGGTGTCATAATAGAATCATCCTGATGAGTTGTCTCCAAAAAAACAATACACACAACTTGTGAGAGGAAACAAGGTTGAGTGATGAAAGCCTCTACCCAAGGTCTTGATTTCTGTTTCACCAAACAGCGTAGATCGATACATGTGAATATATGTGTTGATGTCGAACAAGCACGAAATCGTCTAATTACCAGTCAATAATGGAGACCGTTAATAGATGCAAGGAAGGCCACCAATAATGGTGATGGTCTCCAAGATGCACAACACAATCTAGCGAGTGTGAAAAATGTTTTTATCGTCGAACACTCATAAAATCGTTTAACCAAGAGCCAATAATGAGAACCCCTGATCAGACACAAGGTGACCTGCCACTAATGTCTGTAAGTACCAAGGAACTGAATGTGTTTCTGGGTTGTCTTCCTAGATAGATTGTTGAAGTCGATAGGAAGATACATGTTGCAAGGTAGGAAATAATGTGTCCTTCATCAATCGACACAAAATGGGACAAGAATGATTTTTTTTTAGGAACCTTTGAGCATTGGGTCAAAACGATGGAGGGCATGATGAAAGGATATGCTTGATGGGTTGATGGAGGAAACAAAAGGTTAACCCTTGAAAAATAGAAGGCACGACAACGGTTTTAACCATGCACCACTAGACTCAAGAACACTAAAGAGCGTTAGGATACAGAGATGCAAGAACATTGGGGTATTTAGGCTAAACTCATAGGCTGGTAGGATTCATATTGAGAGGCCGTCACAAGGAAGGTTTATCTAAGGGAGTGCCATGTTCAAGGGAATGACTGCTGCCAAACCACGCTTTCTAATATTGAATACAGTTGTATTGTCTACTTTCCCCGTCTCGTAGATCTTTTCATATTTTAAGAGTTTGAAATTGACCGCAAAAAGAGAAAATCTATGCCCTATCTGATTAGTTTAATGAGTTCAGACAAGAAAACTCGTCGATCTTTTCATTTTTAAGAGTCTGAAAAGGATCGTAAAAAGAGCTTTATACCTTGTCTGTGTATTTTAATGAGTCCAGACTAGACAACTCGGTGATCTTTCATATTTAGAGAGTTTGAAAAGATCGTAAAGAACGACTCTAGGGTGGTCCCTTTGTCATAGTTTTTAACCGGGTGCAACAAAAGTTTAATAGTATACCCAGATCGGTTACTTTTCCATGAGTTAATCTATTGAGTCCGGATAAAGAGAAACCTATGCTCAATAGATGTTGACCTCATTTTGTTACGAGTACGAGGAGACAGACTAAACTCGATTTTCGTCATGAACTTTTAATGAGTCACACGATGACAAACTCAATACCTTCATCAAATTTTAACGAGTCAAATGAAGAAATCTCAAGGTATTTTTTTTCAGTTTAGTGAGCAAGGAAAAAGAGATAAAAGAACTGCTCATTCCTTCTTCGTAGATTTAACGAGCCCAAAGAAGGGAAAAACTCAGGGATTTTTAATTTAAGTGAGAGAAAAGGTCCCAAAAAAACAAGTGCTCTTGTTGCTGCTGTAGATTTTTAAAGAGCCCGGTGACAAAAACTCGAGATTTTTCAGTTTAACGAGTGAGAAAAGTATCTAAAAGAATGCTTGGGTTATCTTTATAATATTTTAACGAGCCCAAAGAAAAAACTCGGGATTTTTTTTCAGTTTTAAGAGCGAGAAAAAAACACCTAAAAAGAATGCTCTAATGATCTTTTTTCAGTTTAATGAGCTAGAAAAAGAGCGAAAAGGAGTTGCTCGAACTGCCGTCGTATGTATTTAATGAGTCCAACGGTGACAAACTCGGGGATTTTTCAGTTTTTAGAGCAAGAAAATATCCCATAAAATAAAATCGCTCATTGAGAATTGCATGCAGTGATTTTTGCTTTTCATTCCTGAAAGTGCTTTCATCAAAAAGCAAAAAAAATATAAAAAAGCAGCAACTCCTATGCATATGGGGTCATGCATGATAAAAAATCATGGGGAATGGACTACTTCCTATTTAATGATTTAAAAAAAAATCATGTCTCCAAAAATAAATATAAGGAAGTTTTTTGAGCTTTCATAGTCACCATTTTCACTATTTGAGCACTGTGAGAGCATTTCGGAGACAAAGAGGAGCAGATTTTCCACGGACCATTTCAGGAGATCCGGGCAACCATTCGACGTGCCGTCAGTTCTAGAGAGAGACCAAAACCTTTCTCTATGCATTCCTTAACCTTTCTGATTAGTTTCTAGGGTGGATTTTTGCAAATCTGAGGTGCCCTAAAGCAATATTTGCGCACTAATTCCCTTTGGCTGGTCAGTAGGGAGCGTTAAACATCCTATACGACCTGCTGGAGGGTATTAATCCTCCCTGTGTACCATTGGGAGGAGAATTAGAGCTTCAGGGCGTAGTTTAAAACCTCTTGCAATGATTCCTAAAGTTGTATTGCCCCATTTTGACTGATTTTTGGGTTATTTTGCATAGGTTTTAGGCCATAATGACTAGTTTATGGAGCGAACAAGCCCATGATAGCTAGGAATTACTGATGTGAAATGATCCAACATGCATACTTGCATTGTGCCACTGCGATTTACTGAAGTATGCAAAGTTGGAGCTGATGAAAGCGCAGGAGGATTTATTGAGATGGATTATCCAGCACTGGGATGAACATGAGGAGGTGTTCAGGATTGAAGATCAAGAGTTGGCCATTGACTGGGATGACATTTACTTTTTAACTGGTTTGTTTTGTCATGGAGTACAAGCAAACCTCACCAGGGGTATGCCTGATCCTCGATCTACCCTAGAGCTGGTGCAATCCTGCTATATCCTTGAGAGTGGACTTGTTAGTAATAGGGTCCCCATAGAGAGGGTTAGGTCCTAGTCTGTGAGGGCCATTTTATGGTTGATTGTGCGGTTGGCAGGGTCAAAGAGTCCCCACGTAGCAACAAAGGCCCAATTGTTACTTGCAGTTGACTGTGTCCAATCGCAGAGGTTCAACTATTGTGAAGTCGTGCTTCGCCAGTTGAAGGCAGGGTTAACCACATGCAAGATTCGAACCCAACAAATTTTTGTGTATGGTACACTCATAGTCTCATTCATTCTTGAGAGGGTGCCTGTTATGTTCCCAAGGATGAGCTTAGGTCCCTTTGATCCGAGGGAGCTGAGATAGGGGTGATGGTCATCACTTGATCCTCGCACAGGAGGAGGATTTATTTGACACTTCTTCAAGGAAGATTTCTTCTAGTGGCTTCGAGGCCAGATCGTGATGATTGACGACTATGCCTATGAGGACATGGACTTCACCGGTGACCCTGACTTGATGCTGTCACCCGGGACTAACTGGGGTCCTCAAGGTGAGAATGATTTTTGATAGTACTTTAAGTACTTTTTAGCTTTTGAATGTTTATGTGATGTTTTTTGTGGGTGGACAAGTACTAACATGAAGCTTTATGCTTTAACATAGATGTGGTGCCATTACGACCTGCAGGCGAACCCTTCCATATGGGATGAGGAGGCTAACTACCTTCTAGGGCGGTGATGCTGACAATCTTCGCAAGGTTCTAAGGAACCTGGAGGGCTTGAGCATGGGTGTGACCCCCCTTCCTATGAGGGAGATTCTCGTTCATATGCAGTGGCACACAGTCGATGTACCTGAGTGGTTTCTGGTTCCTCTTCGGAGGATATCTAGAGGATTTTTAGAATTTCAGGAATAGTAGACTCTTTTTAGCAGGTGTTTTGGCATAGCCAATGTGTGTTTGTAGTTGAGCTTAGTAGCCATTTTGTACTTAAAACATCCAAGTTTTGGAATATTTCGATGTAAAATACTGGATTATAGATACACACACACACACACACATATATAGAGATTTTGGTATTTTGATGGCGTAAATGTTTTTTGTAAACTTTTTAACTCTGTAAATTTTTACTTTTCATGCATGCTTTTATATTGAATGAGACAGATGCCAATTTAATACATAACTTGCCAATGAATCAGCAACTATATTAAATTCTCTATGAATGTGTTCATATGTGATAATTTGGAATTGACTTTCCAAGAGTCGTACCCTTAAATAATGATGTAACAAGGTTGGATTACGAATGTGATAACGATTTGTCAATTGCATAACCACTAGCTGAGAGTCTGACCTGACCACCAGATTGGAGATGTCCCTTGATGATGCTTCAGTGAGAAGTGAAATTACGGACATGTACTCAACAATATTATTGGTGGTGGTACCAAGAAAGACTCCTCCGAAACAAAACCATTCCGACTTAGGTGTGTAGATGACCCAAACAGTTGATGCAATGTGTCATGTGTGACGACTGACACCATCTACGTATCCTACATATGTTAAGGGTAATGAAGACATCTGCATTACGAGAAGGATGTATGAGACAAATATTCCAATACATACCAAAACAATCCAATCACATCAAAAAAGGAAGCAAAACTTATAAATACATAAAATTACAAAGCACATGTCCAGTGCAATACTAGGCATAATACTTTTTCAGATAAAGCCCATTTTTGGGCTTAGCGAGCCGGATTCCTTCCTATTCCTGTAGCTCATATGCCCCTTTTGAGAGGGATTTCTTGACGACATAGGGACCTAGCCATAAGGGTTGAAGCGTTCCTGCCCCAAAGATAGAAAAGATAGATCAACGCCTTATAATTCAGCCTCTTCGAGGGGGCAACCTTCTTTACATTACACAAATGAACAATTCTTGGATAATACAAAAGACAAGGCCTCCTTTCCATATACAGGAGTCTAAGGGGTCATAATATAATTAGAGCCGACATAACAATAATAATGTAAGGGCATAATAATGACAATAGTGGGCTTCTATGGGGCACAATAGTAATAGTATGGGGACTACATGGGTACAAAAATATAATAAGGGGGTTGTAATAATAACAATAAGGGGTTACACTAGTAGTATAGGGGCCTAACATGCCCCTCTCCTTCAAAAAGTGTTGTCCTCAAT
>APFE030963361.1:0-10676 GCA_000404065.3 Pinus taeda | reverse complement strand
GAGAGCACAATTTTATTAGGTTATTGTAAGAAAGATTTAAAATTTTAAAAATACTCAACAAAAAGGAGTTTGGAAAAAAAATTACACATACATCACTAGTGGATGCTTTTTGTGCTTTGATATTTTTCTCTCTCAAACAATGGGAACTATTCAGATTTTGTCACATGGAAAACCCAAGCGCAATTCTGTACTCACACTACAAAACCTTAGTTTTCTAAAGGAACCATAAAATTTTGTGGTTTAAATAAAGACAAAATGTTTTGGCTTTGAATAACATAAAAGAACAACCATTTATACGGGAATATTAACAAATTAACCTGAAAACATTAAATTTTAAAACATCACCCATCCAAAGGGCAACTGAAAATTGTATTCATATTTTCTAGGATGGTGACATTGTGGGTGTCTAATGAGCACAAAACCTTGAGATTTAATGGCTTAAAATCCTAAAAAACTTATATTAATGATGTGGCTCCCAGCAGATTGGAGAAGAATGCTACATTTTTCCTTATTGAATTGATATATCCATACGTGGAAAGTTGTGCATTTCCCTAGTATTCAACCAAACATATAAGATAGACAACACTAATAAATAAAGAAATAATAAAATAACATTGAGAAACTTGTGCTTCTCAATTAAAAAACCACTGCATAACAAAAGATGTTTTTCAAATTGAAGCTATGAAACATACAAGACATCACTTGGAAACATGCGACAAAAAACACAATGTTTCAAGGCAACAAAGCATACCTTGAACGAATGTTGGGCACCTCCAGGAATTTCCTAAGGAGCTCTATCAATTTATGAAGTATAAAACCTTGTGATATGTCAATGTGGAATCTTTGCTCTTGTGCCTCCATTCATACCACCTGATCCGTTATTAACCTACATATTGTACTTAAAATTCCCTTTACATGACGTTGCATTAAAGTTGCGCTAACATTCTATCGAACAGATAAAAGCATCTTAGGTTCAGAAGGGATTGTGCCTACAAAGCTCTTTGGAATGTGTGTTTTTTCCCCTATCAAGGTGTGCATATTGTACTTAAAATTCCCTTTACATTGCATGGCATTAAAATTTTGCTAACATTCTATCGAACAGACAAAAACATCTTAGTACGAGATATTATTGGCAATTTCGATCATAGAATATATAGGGAGACTTTTAATTATTCACAAATAATTTAAAAAATAAGAAAGGTATAATTTTAAATTTGCTTGCGAGCTCTTGTTTTTAATTTAAAACAAAGATTTTTAATTTCATTTTTATCTTTGAAATATATTTTTGGGAGGGCTTTGAAAGCTTCATTCCGGGTATATATTTCGAGTGTATCGAGCATAACAATGTTATTTATGATAATGTAAACATATTTTTGGCTAGTAAAAAGTATGCTAGTTTTTTCTTTTTCCTAGTTTTTTCTTTTTGCCAAAAAAAAGAGCTTAGCATTGACAACCCTTTCAATGGAATTCCATTTGATGAGTCCATTTCACAGCATGCACACAAAAATTTTGACCCTCCCAAAACAAAAAATATAAACCAATTGCATTAAGGCCCTAGAAAATTCTCTCTATACAAATCAAAGGAGCCCCTCTCTAAGGAACAAACCGTACCACTGAGAACAAAAGTGGCACTTGGGTCTACCTACACTGCAATTGTTGTTGATACTTAGGTATCCAACTTGATTACCAGTGTGTTTCTTTGAGAGTATGACTCAGAAAATGTTACAGACAATAGCTAATCCAAGAGTCATGTATAGTAGGACAAGATGAGTTCTTAAAATCCTGGTGATGGATGACAAGGAAATAAAATCCTCCACCCTATCCAAAGTAGGTGTTTTTGGTATGGATGGAGCTGAAAAAACTCTACTCCTCAAGAAAGTCCATAATTACAAAGTAGTGCAGCAAGACTTTGAGAAAGATCTGATTCTCTAGTTAACAATTACCCATAAATTGTCAATCATAAATCTCCACAATAAGACTAACTTGTTCACCGTTGGGTTACAATATTTTGAGCAGGATTTGCTCCTGGTGCCTTCTCACCAAATAGGGCTGGTAGTGGGTGAGCTTATCTTGCATGCTAGATAAAGGTTTGTTGTTTTGAGGCGTGACCAGATGAGGAGCAAAGAATATATGGGGGGTTTAGTTGAGTTGGAAATGGATAGAGTTTCTATTTCTTCTTATATTATAAAAGAAAATAATAAGAAATTTGCATCCACATGCAACAATCAAGTTTCGCCTAGCTTCCTAGAGATTTATTTGGGCCATATACAATTTAACAAATTGAGCACAAACTGAGAACATATAACACAATGCATTTCTTTCCAATTCCAACCACGAAAATAATTAGAATTCCATAATTACATAACTGTTACATACATGCATTGCATAATTACATAACTCGTACAAATGTATGGGTTAGAACAAGATTGACGATGTCATTTCTCCTCAAATATGAGCACTGAGACACCTAGACTCCATGCAATCCTTCTGTGCCTCTTTTTTATTTATTTATTTCTTATTAATTTTTTTAATTTCTAAATTGAATTATCATTTATGTGCCATTCGTTACCTTAGTGAAATTAATAAATAAAAGAAATAACATGTTAATTTAAAATAACACACTAATTTGAAATAACCAATTAAAAAAAAACAACTTATGTGCCACACACTAGTTTCATACATCCCACTTGTCTATTTCATCCTCTATCCAGGTATGGGGCAAGCTCAACCAACACATCCATGATCGGTCATCATCAGCTGCAATAACATTATCTTCATCCTTCAATTCCAATAACATTACCTTCATCCTTCATCATCAATGTTATTATTATCAACCTAAGATGAGAAATCAATGTTACTATTATCAACCTGAGATGGGAAAAATGTTGTAGAAAGCTCGTATCAGATCCTCAATAGATCAACGGATCTATAGAGGCTAGTACTAACACCACTTCTTTGCATTCAGTACACCTCTTGGTTCCTCTGTTTTTGACTACCCGTTAGGCCCTCTGTTGTTCCATTCAATCTTATGCCCACTCTGCCACAACCTCCTAGGGCGACTTCCCACTTCTCAGAAATCCCATTCACATGGGAGAACCGGCCTAGAATTTTGTTGCCCACGTCATCGCTGCCAATAGTTTATTCAGACAAAACTCTAGATCAATAATTATATATTATTGAAAACCTATACAAAGCAGGCTTGGTTGGAGGGTCATCGTGCATTATTTTCCCTGCACATAAGGTATGTTCGCTACAATCTAATTATGTAATTACTTCAGCGTCAAAAAATTTCCCAAAAAATTGTGATACGGTTGTGCCCTCCGCCCTCCCTAGGTCGAGCCTATTAGTATGTTTTTGTCATCCAAGGGTTGAACCTGTACAACTCTCTTTTTTTCATGAACTTATACAGATGATTGCCAAGATTGGATTATCAGAAATGATGGCTCACTCGATAAGAAGAAGTGTGATCCCGTGCTTTATCCTAGTAGGGCATTCTATCATCTTTCTGGTATTAGCGATTTTTCATGCATGTATAGGTGTTCTGAGTAGAGATTTGAAGTGTATAGGTAGTGTAGAGTATGGGTTCCAGTGAGTAGGGGCTCACACGAATGATGTACTTTGGCTTGCACGAAAGACGACGAGAAGCACTAAGTATGCCTTCTTGTCTTTACTCAATGGCCTTTAGCGAGGCATAAGGCTTATCGTGAAGCATGTTCCATACTGAAGGTTGGCTCTCAACAGGTTGCATTACATCACTGGGTAATCCAGGTATGGATATGAAGCTACTGTTGCTTACAGCTCTAGAGAATTTGGGCTCTGCAACTCCCTTTGCTTCTTGGTATGCTTCTAGATTTGTTGTTGTTACACCCGAAAACCACTCTAATATTCTACTAAAATTGCCACCTTCATTTTTCCATGGTTGTCGCATACTCAGGCTTCTGCAAAACCACATACTTAGGCTTCGACGACATCTTAGCTCCTACGAATGTATTCTACTGATTCCATATTTGTGCCAAATACTTAATCAAGAAGAGTTTTGTGTTTTCATATGAGAGATGAGTTGGACTAGGAATCCATATTTACGTAAAAGAATCTGTGGACCAAGCAAGGGTAGATGCAGGCAATTAATGATCTTATAGGTATATGTCTGTAACCCCATAACTAGAGGAGTCAGAACATACTTATAGAGCATACCTAAAATGAAGAAAAGGAGAATATGATCGGTGCAAGAAGACTTATTTACAATTTACTAACGGAGAAATATCAGTACAAAGTGGTCGCTATTGGTGGTACAAGAGTCAAAGCTAAATGAGGAGTAGGCACAAAAGATGTGGTGGGATTCAGTATGGTAATGAAGGATTATAGATAAACATAGAAAGTAGAGGCGTCGAGACTTCGATTAATGCATGTTCTTTCCATACCTGAGCTAAAGATCTTAATTGAAGAAGACGAGGCTGAGCTAAACAGCTTAATTGAAGAAGACAAGGCTTCTGAAAGCTGGCGAAACCCCTACTATGAAGATTTATTCTGCAACCCCTGCTACGAAGCTTTGTTCCACGTGAGAAAAGAGAATCAAAAAGAGAATTGTAGCTATGGAGCTAGTGCAGGGTGCAGAGGACTTTGAATACAATTCGTTTAATGTATCGAACCATTCACATGTAATAGTTGTTAGTATTACAATGCAATGGTAGTGACACAGAGGCAAAGGTGGTGATGGGTGTCAAACGCTGCAGAGCACATGCAGAAAGCCATGTGGTGGATGTGGTGTGGCATAAGTAACAAAGTGTATATTACATTGAAGAAGTGAAACATTAAATGTTTCCTAAGTAATGCTAACTACAAGCTAGCATTAAGTTAGCATTTGAGCAAATGAAATGATTATCCTAGGTTTTAATAATATCATACTCTTTTGCCTACAATAAGAAGTCCAAATAAAAGATTTATATAAAAAATTAATTGACCAAATATTTCTACTGAAACATTGATTAAACCATAAATATAATAATTAGTCAAATTTTGCTAAAATTTATTGTTTGACAAACACCCATCAATCAATATAATCCCTACGCTGCCAAAAACAGAGACTAATAACATATCTCTACCAAAACTCAACCCATAGTAAACTGCATAACGATTTCCTAACATTAAGTAATGTTCCATTGACTTGGACCCTCATATTGAGGCATTATCCGCGTGACATTCAAATTGAGACATTTTCCATGTGACATTTTTTTTAATGGTGTTGAGGACTTCTCACATATTTTGGCTTGACTAATATTTTAGATACTATTTTCTAATAGTTGAAATGCACGAGTATACATAACCACGTGCACCATCACATTTGGATTGCACTTTTTTTTATTGTCTTGCCATATTCTACCACATTTTAAATTGTAGTTTACTTTATTTATTTATCATTCACATTGAAATTTAGGACTCATTTGGTGAAATTTTGAAGATTTTATATTAAGACGAAGTCAGTGAAAGTCCTCAAATCAATCTCCTTGAATAGTCTTTATTAATTTATTTTGAATTTGTATGATTGGGATATTGAATTAGGCTAGTCATTATTAAATCACGTTTTTCCCCTCTTCGATTTCCTTATTTGAATTATAAAGTCAATACAACAAAGGTTACGTAATACAAACTACAATTTTGTTAATTTAGAGCAAAGTGGCTTCTGTAAATAAAGGCAAAGAAGACAGGTTATGTGGCATGATTAAATATTTGAGGATAAATCTCTTATCTCAGCCACCAACAATAGAAGTGGAAAATGTGACAAATCTTAGTAAACTCCATAATTGGAGATGTCAAAGTAGTACATACCAACATGTCCTGCTCTTCTCTCTAATTGGACTAGTCAAAGTAGTAGATGTGCTTGATAAGAAATAACTTTTCAAATGAAATTGTAACTTTCCTCACAACCAATAACGTAGAGGGTGACTAGAAAGAACCAATTAGTCGGTCTTATGTCACAAGAGGGTTTGCGAACAATCAATGTCAAGATGCCAAAAGTTGACTAGAACGGATTGCAGAAAATTAATGTATACATTCAGAAATTATTGGATTATTCAAATGTTGTGCTGTGCAGGACAATCTTATTGCTGGAAGCCTTTACGATTCTATCAACGAAATTTAAAATTAATTTGTCTCAATTTCTGTTTCGCCTAAATGAAATGCATGCAAAGATTAAATTCTCAGTACCCAATCAGATAAATAATATTAAAGACGTTGATCAGGCTTCCACGTGTCTTCAATATCGGTTCAACTCTGAGCCATATCAATATGGCGTTGTCAACTCATGGGATTCATATCAACTGATGAGAGCCATATCAACTCATGTGAACCATATTTTCCAATTGTAGCAGATGGATAGAACATATTACCAATTGTAATTTACGTTTGCTCAAACAAGATTTTTCACACATTTTCAGTAGTTCATTAAAGGTCCAACAACGATCTTGCCCAATGAAGTCACCAGTTAGAAATGTTGGTCTTGTTTCAAAAACGAATGGGCAGGTAGAATCACCGAGCATCCGACTTGATATATCACTACCCGGCTATAAAAGTTGCAAACTGGTCTCTCCATTCGACCCACAGATGGAGATAATCAAATCTCAAGAGTCCTGGAGTTGCAGTGATATGGTCACAGCTCCCGAGAAGAAAATTATTATGTTTGCCCTCAGGCTTGCAATTCTGGAAAAGGCCGCCAGCGGGCTTGGAACCTGTTGAAATATTAGTAATTCCAATTGCTGCATTTATTGCAGCACTGTTTTGCAAAACCACCAGTCCATTCCCCGCACTGTCTTTTGCCAAAAGTTGTTTTTCCCCGGGAGGCTCCGATCACATCCAGCTGCCGACGCGTGTCCACACTACAGTTCCAAAACCACTCATTCCCTGGCCGGCAATGTTCGTGCGATTTTGACCTCCGGGGGATTGCTGTCAATCGTCCGATTAAATCAATGGGCCTGCACCATTTGAACTTGCGTGAAGTAAATTTTTGGTTGACCGCGAGTGTCTCCGTAAAAGTAATTTAATGTATTTACTGCGGTTGGTAAAATTATAGGTGAGGATTTTAGTTCATTTCGTACGGGAGTATGGCACGATTAAGAGAAAATTATGGGCACAAGTAAATGTTGGTAAAACCCATTTAATTTTAATGTTTTTTTTTATGCACGGGAATATGGTATAGGTCAACGTATTGTTATGTTTAGTTTTTGTTTGTTCATAGTATATGGAATGCATATAGTTCATTAAGTGAAATGGAAATGGAGGCACAACAACGCGATAAGAAAAGGGGAAGAACGCACAGAGTGCGAAACAGTATATGAATTTTTTTTTGGTTGAAATGTATGTAACAGCAGGGCATATGTAAAGAAATTTTACACAGCAGTAAATGTAAAATTTTACACACACAACAGTGTAATTTTGTGCAAGAAGAAATATAGTATTTTTTGTGGAAGTTCTTAGTGAATCCCTTTGAGAGAGATGAAGAAATATGTAACAGGCAGTGTATTAACGAATAGAATCTTTTTATGTGTGTTGCTGAAACTCTGTTCTCTGGAGAAAATTTTTTTGCTTCCCTGTGTTAAGATCCTGTGCAAAAGAGAGTATCATTCTTTGTTCAGTAATTGTTTGAAATTACCAGAAATTTCCAACATGGTATCAGAGCTTGTCCAAGCTCTTTGAAGGTGTCAAAGAAGCTGAAGGAAGGATTTTTGCTGCAGCAGCTTCTCCAGTAGAGTGAAAACTCAGTCAAAAGAATCCAAGGTATTTCTCAAAGTTTTTTTCTGTGTAGTTGTTGAAGACAGTCAGTTATTTTTAAATACACAGTCAAAGATTTAGAAGCATAGTTTAGAGTGCAAGAATGGCTAGCATCAGCACTAGCATGGGTATTTGTAATACCCAGCTCCAACAATTTAATGGGAAAAACTATGACTACTGGGCAATAACCATGAGAGCCCTGTTTGCCTCACAAGACTTATGGGAATTTGTTGAAGATGGTTTTGAAGAACCAGTAGATGAAAATGAGTTTAATAATTTAACTCAGGCAAGAGAAAGAACGGTTGAAGAGATATAAGAAGAAGGATTCCAAAGCCCTCCTCTTCTTATATCAAGCAGTGCTTGAGAGTGTGTTTCCAAGGGTAGCAGCAGCCAAGAAATCCAAAGAAGCATGGAAAACTCTCAAGACAGCCTATCAAGGCATGGAGAAAGTGAACACAACAAAACTACAGTTGCTAAGGAGAGATTTTGAGAATCTATGCATGAAGGAGTCAAATAATATTGACTCATTCTTCACACAAGTAATTAGCCTGGTCACACAGATAAGGTCTCATGGAGAGATGCTTGAAAAAATGAGGATTGTGTAGAAACTATTGAGAGCCCTACCCTCAAAGTTCGATGTGATTGTCACCACCATAGAAGACACAAAGGATCTCACAAATTTCTCAGTTGATGAACTACATGCATCACTGGTAACACATGAGCAGAGATTGAGTAGAAATTAAAACTTATCTATAGAACATGTCTTTAAGACCCAGATGTCCTTTGGAAGAGGAAGAGGTCAAGGTAGAGGAAACAAGAGAGGAAGAGGCAGAAGCCAAAACAGAGGTGGAAGAAACAGTCCAACAAACACTCAAGGAAGAGGCAGCAATCCAAATCAGAACCAAGGCCAAGGCAGTAGTCAACAAAGTGGAAAACATCATGCTCAAGGACAAAGGTATGAAAAATCCAATGTCCAATGTTATTACTGTAAAAAATATGGGCATTATGCAAATAAATGTAGGAATAAGCAGCATGATATGAATAATAGATCTAGTGAAAATTTCACTAGAGAAAATATCAGCGAAGATACTTTATTGTTAGCTTGTAATATGGCTGAAACAAAGAGTGATGATATATGGTTTCTAGACTCCGGTTGCAGTAACCATATGACAGGAAACATAGCCCTGTTTTCAAAGTTAGATCAGAATGTGAAGTCACAAGTCACACTTGGGACTGATAGTAAAGTTTCTGTTATGGGAAAATGAGAGGTAAATATCTTAACAAAGAAAGGTGAAAAGAAAACCATAGCAAAGGTCTATTATGTTCCTAGAATGAAATGTAACCTCTTAAGTATTGGACAACTTGTTCAAAAGGGGTACAATGTTTTCTTTGAGAATGATGTATGCACCATCATGGATAGAAAACCCAGGAAACTATGTATTGCTGAAGTGAAAATGACAAGGAACAGGATGTTCCCTCTCAGGATAAAAACAGTTTTGAAAGATGGGGTAGAAATTGCAGTAGTTACACAAGAGGCTTTCCAAAGCGAACCAAAGGATGAAAATTGGTTGTGGAACTTGAGATTTGGACATCTCAACTTTGGAGGTCTTAATTTGTTGAACAAAAAAGGAACGGTAAGAGGATTACCATTGATAGAGAAACCATACAACCTTTGTGAAGGTTGTATCTTGAGGAAACAACATAGAGAAATTTTTCCATCTGGGAAAATCATAAGGGCAAAAGCACCCTTAGAGATTGTCCACTCAGAGTTATGTGGACCGATGCAAACTCCATCACTAGCAGGCAGCCAATATTTTCTAACATTCATTGATGATTTTTCCAGAAAAAATTGGGTTTATTTTTTGAAGAACAAAAGTGAAGTGTTTGAAAAATTTCGCAATTTCAAAACACTTGTAGAAAACCAAAGTGGGCTGCATATCAAAGTTTTAAGAACTGATAGAGGAGGTGAGTATATCTCCAAATAATTTCTACGTTTTTGTAGAGAAAATGGAATTCATAAACAGTGTACCACAAGGTACATTCCACAGTAAAATGAAGTTTCTCAAAGGAAGAATAGAACAATCATGGATATGGCGAGGAGTATGTTGAAGGCAAAGCATTTGCCAAATGATTATTGGGCTGAAGTTGTACACTGTGCAGCGTATATTTTAAATAGAATCCCTACAAAAGTAGTCATGAACAGAGTGCCTGAAGAAGCATGGAGTAGGAGAAAACAAGGAGTCACCCACATGAAAGTTTTTGGATGTGTGGCTTATGCACACATTCCAGATCAACGAAGGAAGAAGTTGGACAGCAAAGGGGAGAAATGTATTTTCATTGGATACAGTGAGAAATCCAAAGATTACAGGTTGTATAACCCATCCACCAAGAAGTTTTTTGTGAGTAGAGATGTTCAGTTCATTGAGGAGGAAGCTTGGGATGGAAGCATAGCAAAAATAGTGAATGTTAAAAATTGTTTGTCTCATGATGAAGATGATGAGGAGATGACTGAAATACATCCCCAAACAACAGCGCCAACACAAGGAGGGACACCCTTGAGGAGAAATGAGAGTGCTTCTCCAAGCACATCACAAGGAGGAAATTCAAGTGCGTCTTCAAGCACTTGTACACCAAATGAAAGAGGTAAGAAGTTCAGAAATTTAAGTGACATTTATGATCAAGAGGCAGCAAATGCAGGTGTGAATTCTCTATTTGCTTTACATTGTCATGTTGATGACCCTGTTCATTTTGAAGATGCAATTAAGGATAAGAAATGGATAGAAGCTATGGATGAGGAGATCAATGCCATAGAAAGAAACAAGACATGGGATTTGGTTGAACTACCAAAAGGAAAAGAAGTCATTGGAGTTAAATGGGTCTATAAGACCAAGAGTAATGCTGAAGGAAAAATA